>PVIU01026298.1:0-22158 GCA_004026605.1 Ondatra zibethicus | reverse complement strand
GGTGTAACTGTCCCCTCAGCCGTTTCAGTCACAGTTAGATGTAGGTGTAACTGTCCCCTCAGCCGTTTCAGTCACAGTTAGATGTAGGTGTAACTGTCCCCTCAGCCGTTTCAGTCACAGTTAGATGTAGGTGTAACTGTCCCCTCAGCCGTTTCAGTCACAGTTAGATGTAGGTGTAACTGTCCCCTTAGCCGTTTCAGTCACAGTTAGATGTAGGTGTAACTGTCCCCCATCAGTCTAGATCACACTGGAACTGCCATTATGAATGTGCCTTTCCGGATCCCCTTCGTATCCCTACAAAATGCTCTTTGCATTCACCAACATTCAGATCTGACCTGTTCCTTTATCCTCCAAGTGCAGTGGAAATCCTGGAGGTGGAATAAACTAATTCCTCCCAGAGCCCTCAGCGTTGTCATATAAAACTGCCATTTATTTTAACTGTTTAGCAAGAAATAAAGCAGGGTTAAAAGCACACAAAGTTAAACTAGCAAATCATGATGAAAAATGTAAGTTTTAGTTATTGTAAGCTGTGTTAACAGCATGCTGTTACTAGGGAAAATTAATGACTTGGGGAGCTACAGCAATGGAACTGTGGAGCTCCATAAAGGGGCTGATGAGGCACTAGCCCCACCCTGCTGTATGTACTATATGCCAAACCAGTCCTCTCAGATTGTGCCTAAACACTATCGGAAGACAGGCAATGGGGGAGGGGTGCTGCACACACACACACTGCCTTGATCTTCATAGTGGGCACACCTGTTCCACAGAGAAGGCTACCAATGAGAAATGGAGTTACAGAGAGGTATCTGCTGAAGCAGAAGGAGCATGGGCCTTAGAGCCAGATAGCCTTGGGTTTGTGTAACATCTGTGGGAGCATGGGCCTTAGGACCAGACAGCTTTGGGTTTGTGTAACATCTGTGGGAGCATGGGCCTTAGGACCAGACAGCTTTGGGTTTGTGTAACATCTGTGGGAGCATGGGCCTTAGGACCAGGTAGCTTTGGGTTTGTGTAACATCTGTGGGAGCATGGGCCTTAGGACCAGGTAGCTTTGGGTTTATGTAACATCTGTGGGTCTCTGGTAAAGAGGCTACTGGTTTTATTTCTCACCGGTAAACGTCACTATCAGGAGCATGTACTGTGATGGATAGACACTTTACATAATTTCCTTTCTTGCCATTCGTAAGTGGCAAGGTTAGGCTTAAGAGCCATATCATTGCATTCGTAGTGTTTTTTAAAGGAGTTTGCTTTTTTTAGACATGACAGATTTCTCTGCTGTGTGACCCTGTTGAGTGGGATTACTGCTGCCACTCATATTTACCACATGGTCCTGTAGAAAGTCACCCAGCACTCAGAGTCTATGAAGTGAGACATGGAAGCCTCTTGTCCTGAAAGAAACTCAGCATTCACTATAACACAGCAATCATTCATAGGAATATACGCATAGCTTTTCAAACCTGGTAGAGTTGTGGACGCTTGCCCACTCACTTACTACAGCTCCAGGCATATTTCAGATGGAGTAAATTAGTACTGTAAATAAGTCATGTTTTCTTTCCTTTCTTCCTATATTCTCTTAGGACAGTGGTTCTCAACCTTCCTAACGCTGACCCTTCGGTAGTTTCTTGTTGTGGTGACCCCAACCAGAAAATTATTTTCATTGCTACTTCATAACTGCAATTTTGCTACTGTTGTGAATTATAATGTAAATATTTTTGGAGATAGAGGTTTGCAAAAGAGGTCGAGACCTACAGGTTGAGTACTATCATCTTAGGAGAAAGGTAGACACTTAGTCTGGAAAGGTTTGGCTTTGAACCTATTGACAAAACTTAAGTGATAATTTTTATGTATGAACTCTGGCCCAACACAATAGAAAGGTATAGATGTGAAGTGTCCATATAGATTATTAAAATGGCATATTTCATAAATGATATGGGAAAAATAAGTAGGTACAGTCTAACTGCTTCTGTATTTTTGTGTAGTAAAATTCCAAGCATCTAAGAACTGACTCTGGGAACAGAATTGTGAGCTAACAGAAACACTGCATATGAGTGCAGAGTGCCAGTTAGTCTATGAACCATCAAACTTGTATCTTTCCTCTAAATTACATCTGCTTAGTTCAGTTGTAAAAGCCATCACAAGGCTGTTTTAGGCATGGTAGTTTTAACCAGAAAATCCAAAACGCTGTACGTACTAACACAACTGGCAGCACTACAGGAGATAGCACCTTTAGAAAACCAGAGGATGCTCAGGCCTGAGACCACAGCTGTCCACTTCTGCGTGGTGGAGACAGACACATAAAAGTCAGTGTGTGGTGATTTTTTTTTTACCTTAAATATACTTCAAGGTGTTTGCATTTTTATCACAGAAAGACTAAATTCTATCAAGACTTACTCAGGAGAACAGAAAGTAAAATGGAAGGTGTGGCAAAATGTTTAGACTCCTGAAAGAGATGGAGCAGGTGTTGTGGATCCTCAGAGTAGATACGTGAATCTATTTCAGATACTGCAGAATACGCGTGAAACCAACAAAAGAGAAGCAAGATGGGGCAGACTAAAAGGCATTGCCCTCCTACATGGCGTTATTAAAAACAAGTTTGTATAACATGAATTCAGTTCTGTTACAACCTCTGAGCAAGAGGGGGGGAATTAAGCTTTCTTTTCTTTTCACAGTGCAGTGACCTATTCTGGAGTCCATCTGCTGAAATGCTTTATAGCAGATATAACAGGAAATCTTAAGTAAATGCTCCCAGGGTTGACGAAGTTTCAACGTTCTTCGTGTCAACTGGAGTTAAACACCTAGAAGAACTGCAATATTGTTTTAAAATATTGTACATCTCAACCTGCAGGAGAATCAATTCAACTTTAAAACCTGTATCATCCTGAGCAAACACGAATTTGTTGGGGGTCAGGGTTATAATTAAATCATATTGTTCATTAGGACAGATGCTAGCTGTCTTTTCTATTTTAACAAACTGACAAGTCCAAGAGCATATAGCAATACATGAAGTGAAACCCTGTTACTACTATGTAGAGAGGTTTGTTATATTATTAATTTTGTCTTATAAAAGAAATGTCTACCACCTTTAATGCTATGAATGTGAATAGGTAAGATGGGGTGCCTTTCTGTAAAACATGCCTAGGTAAGTAGAAAAGTAAATGGCTATATGTATGCTTATAATTCTTCTTTTAGTCGTTATTTGAATATGAAAAAAAAACTGTCAAAATTTGCCCAGCCATGGAAAAACCAGTCATGTGGGAGTAGAATCATTCACTACCCTTTGGGCAAATACAGGATTGATAATCAGAATCCAGGATTCAGATTCCATTTCTAGTGTCTGTTATTGCTCCTTGGGGAAATCACCTGATGTCTCCTCACCTCATTGATGGCTGTCAGCACCTTAGCTATGAAGGCTAACAAGTTATATTGATGGCAGCTGTACATTTGCAAGCCATAATCAACCAAAGTACACAGCAAATCTTATAGGCTTTTATCATGGAAACATCCCGCCTTGAAGGAAGTAGCAGAGATCACAGGACCTAGTTTTAAGTGAATTCGCAAGTCAGTGGGATGGTTTAGAATCATTGCATCACAGACTTAAAACGGGCAGACAGGCTTTGAGCTGCAGCTTACCGGAGCAAAATTTCTATGAAGACATCAACTCTTCATGAGTGTCTTAGTGTTCCAAAGTGAGACTGCTGTCAGAGGTGATAGCTGTGGTAAGGCTGTACAACTTTGTGCTTTTAAAAACTCAATAGGAAAAATTTCAGCTGTTTTATAATTGATAGTCTGTTTTACCCTAACTAGCAGTATTTGAAGCCAAAAAAATTTTTTTTAATTTTTTTCACAAAGCAAACAGGTGTTAAAAGGATTACATCCAAAGGCATCCTTCTGCCAGGAGCAGGGCTCTATCAAAGCTTTAGCATTCTTGTGACGTGATGAAGGGAACAGGAGTGCTGAAGGAGAAGGAAAGCTTGCCCCACATGCCTGGCCATCACAGACACTGGTACCTGGTGTGGAGGGATGTTGTCAGCAGTCTCTAGACATGGATTTCTGGTTCAAGAGGATGTAGTTCAGCGGTAAAGCCATGGCCTAGCAGATATGAGGCACTAGGTTCCATTCCCACCAAAACAAACAAACCTCGGGCTTTCTTTGACCAGAGGGTGAAGCAGATTATTCCTCTTCCTAGTTGTACATACCAAGTGCCAAGCAGTTCCTGTAGTTTGTCTAAACCCAGAGGTTCATACACGCATACACACACACACAAAGCTACATACTTCTCTTAAATTCACCCTTTCTGGCCTGGAGGAGTTGAAGGCCAGCAGATTTTCCCATGACCATCATGTCTGGGAGCAGTTGTACTGATATGTACAAAGTTAGGTGATAGCATTGATACCAGGTTACAAATTTATGATGGGCCTTATTCCTGGCATACACTAACCTACTTCTTTGCTGCATCCCTTAGAAACAAGAAAAAAATTCCAAAAGCCTTGTAATATATTGTCTTAAGAGTTACAGTGACAAAATGAAGATTAAATAATACTTTTTCCATTTGAGTAATGGCAAATATTTTGATAATTCATTTTAGTAACAGCATACACTGCATATACACATTGTTATTCAAGAGAAGAACCTGGGCAGTTGAGATGGTCCAGTGGGTAGACACACATGCTGCTAAGCCTAACCTGGGACCTGCCAGTGGAAGTAGAGATCAACTCCCACAGTGATCCTCTGATATCCACACACATGTACACACAAACTGTAAAGACTTAAAGAGGAATGGGGCCAGTGAGGCCGAGTGAACCTTTATGGTTGGTGCTTCCTTACAACTCTCCACCTTGCTCCCTGTTACCCTCAGATACGTAAGACTTTGTGAACTTAAGGCCTTACCTCCCTAGTAAATCATAAGCATCTAATCTTCGGAAACCTACTTGCTTCAGTCAAGAAGGTGTGTTCTTCAGGGACAGACTATGATAGACTTTTCATCTTATTTCACACCCTGCACAGTCAAAGCCAAATAAATACTGATTAACTGACACAGAGCTACTGTGACTGTTTATTGGACTGGCGTGCACTCCTGTGGAATGCTGCACAGAAGCAGCTCCTGGCCCGAGCAGTGTTTCCACCTCTCAGCAGTTCCACTTAAAACAGCAGAACACCAAACCAGCTTGTTAACTGCGCAGAAGTTTCATATATGCACATCTAAACTCCCATCAAAGCAAAAATATCATCAATGTCATCTGCCTCTTTAGCAGTTTCTGGCACACTGTATGTGTGCGTTTGTCTCTCTGTCCACAGACCAGTTTCATTTCCACTGCCTGCTGTGACATTCCCATGGATCCCCGTCTCCTTTGTTTTTAGAACGGGCTTTGAAAGTCTTCTCCAGACCTGCTTTTTGTTAGGCCAGACCTCTGTCCTCTGAACTGGCCCACCTGAGCAGCTGCACTTAGCACTGGTGTCCCCAGCGCTCTTTAGAGCCCCTTCAGGGACCTTCTGAGTTTCCTTTAAAAGAGTTGACTGCAACTTTCTCTGCGGTTTCCTTTGTCTCGAAAAAACTTTATGCTTTGATCTTCTTTGTCTAGGAGGACACTTTGAAGTGCTGATAATGGAGCCTCGAAGAAGGCACTTACAAAGAGATGTTTTCATGCACTGTAGCTTCTTTGGCAAACTAAAGGACAGAAGAGAAAAATCTCAACTTATTATGATGCTAAAAAAGCTCTCAAGCACCAATTTCCAAACCAAAAGTACACAATTTGTTATAAGTCCTAGGCCAGTATGCACATTTAACCTCGAACACACAAAATAAGAAATGGGAGTTCCAACCTAAGAGCATGTTTTCCAGAGCGTGATTCCCTCTCAGGATACAGGCAGATATGCCTCCATTTTGCCCTCAAAGTAACTCTCATAACTACCCAGCAAGGTCACAAATGGTGAAACCTCCATGCTTGAGAGCCATGGCCTTTCCCTCATGCTGATAAATCTGTTCCCAAGGTAAACATGGAAATTGTAAAATATCACAGACAGAAATCTCTGCAGTATGTCATAATCCATTTCTAGCTAAGCTCATGTTGTAGCAGGAAATGAAGAGAGGAAAGGGTGAGGGCTTCTGGCGAAGACAGCCTGACAGCTGGGAGGCACCCTAAGTGTGAGTTGCACTGTACTCCAAGTCTGCAGCAGAACTCAGCTGATGAGTCCAGGTACCTGATGGCTGATTCTGGCCTTGGTAAACCACCTCGCTGTTAGGAAAGGTTAACAGAGCTCCATGTGCCTTACCCAAATCCCTTCATTCGTATCATTTGAGGAAACTCTGTGTAATAAGCAATTCATGACTCATTTCCCAGCCATGACTAAGCCGTGACTTTTCACTGTGTAAAAAGTGGTGCATCTCTCAGAAAACAATCAGGGGAACTGAATTGAGTTCTAGATCTCCAGTTCCAATTCCTTAAACAGTACCATCTCTTTATGAATAAAATAGGATAACGCCTACCTCCAGCGTGCTGTGGACATTAAATGTTTTACAAACTGTACTACAGAAAAAATGATGTATTAATGAAACAGCAATAGGACAATATGATTTCTATATTTTGAAAATAGAGACTAACAGTTTAACCAATAAAACTGAATTTGTTACCCCTCTTACTGTTCATCGTTATTATCTGTTTCCTTACTATTCTAAACTGTTCTTCGAGGGTAAGAACCATGATAAATTTAATGCATCAATTTGTAAGCACCCAGCTGCTATAAACATCAAATTTGACCCTAATCCCTGTGGCCTGTGGGCCTCATAGGCAGAAGCACTGAGTTCCCTGGCGCTATCTACTGCAGGGCTGCCTCCCACTAGACATGAGCTCCTGAGGACTGAGACTTGCCCTTGGCTTCGAAGGCCACAGGTAACCTTAATGCCTTCTGACAAGAACCAGTGGGATGATGAGGTGCAGACTAGTGAGTCCAGTGAATACTTGCTTTCTCCCTCCTGACACAACTGCCCAGATGCCAGCAGCAACACATGCAACTGTACTTTGAGGAGGTCTTATTTTAGCGTCCCGAGGGCTGCTAGACATCCCGTTTTAAACAAAGGAGGTAATGCACTTATGTACACTTTCTTACCAAAAGGAGAAAGGAATTTTCTAGCATAATCACCTATAGCCTTGAGCTTCCACGTGTCTCAGCCTGTTGCTCTTCAGAAGCTTGCTGCCCAGGTAGGCAGCCTGAGCCTTGAGCTTTCTGCTCCGGCACTGCACAACCGCAGTTTGGATTTCTTCAGAAAGCTGGGCGAACGTCTTGGTCATGCGGATTCTTTGCACAATATTGTTAGCCCAGGGAGCTCTTCTCAGTTTCTGAGAGGACAGTTTGCTTGTCTTAAATTTGGACTGAGAACAGTTAAACTCAGGGCTAGTTTCCTGAAACATAAAAAGGTGAGAAACATAAACTAAAAGTGGTACTGACTTGAAAATAAAGAACAAAAGTTTTGGGAAGCTGATTCATTAAAAAAAAAATCCAAATAATTACTTTTTTTCTTTTCTTCCGTTTTCCGTCCTCCTAGCACCACTTTCACCTTTCTACCAAGGCAGCCCTATCTGCCTTTAATTCAGTGTACAGAGAAAACCCAAACTAAAGCTGGGTAGTGTAGTGCAGAGGCAGAGGCAGGCGATCGCTGTGAGTTTGAGGTCAGCCTGGTCTACAGAGCGAGTTCCAGCACAGCCAGGGCTACAAGAGAAACCCTGTCTCGAAAAAACCAAAAGTAAAAAGAAAACCCAAGATACTCGCATATACATGTATCATACACAGTGAAACTCGGATTAAACCGTAATCAAAGCATGATGATGAGGGGGAAATCACAAGTCTTTCACAGTGACATCACTGAACTACCTTGTTCGTTTATTTGTTTGGGAGGTTTTATGCTTTGGCTTTACTTCTTTTACTGAAGACTGAACACAGGACCTTGTGCATACCTGGCAAGTGGCCAGTATCCCCAGTCCTTTTCATTGTTTTTACTCTGAGACATGGCTTCAACAAGTTACCCAGGCTGATCTGAACTCACTCTAGTTCACAGAGGCTTTGAACTTGCCATCCTCCAGCTTCAGCCTCCCAAGGAGCAAGGAAACCAGACCTGTGCCAGCAGGACTGACTTGGACTACACTTGCTTTACACTTGTTTCTATTCCCCCAGGACCAATCCTCAAGACAGGTCCTAAACATTACTGAAAACACGGATGGGGGCCCCAGCAAGCGCCCAGCATGGTAGGCCTGTCTGTCAGTCAGTGCACAGGATAAATGATTAAGAGTGCAGCCCTCCTAAACTTTCACCATTTTTAACAAGGCATCTTTATTTCTTCAGTCTCTTTTTTTTTTTAAATAATTTATTTTATGTGGATTGGTGTGAAGGTATCAGATCCCCAGAAACTGGAGTTACAGACAGTTGTTAGCTGTCATGTGGGTGCTGGGAATTGAACCCGGGTCCTCTGGAAGAACAGCTAGTGCTCTTAACCCCTGAGCCATCTCTCCAGCCCTTCTTCAGTCTCTTCTATAGCAAGTCAAGTTTGGATTTTACTAGCTTTTTCTACTTTAGGAAAATTATATACCACCTACCAAATCTACCTATCTTCCAACCAAAGCTAACTTTCTTTTCAGATTCATGGTGCCTTTAATCCCAGCACTCAAGAAGCAGAGGCAGGCAGGTCTCTATGAGGTTAACCTGCTGGGCTACATAGTGAGTTCCAGGCCAGTCTGCAGAGTCAGACCCTGTCAAATAAATAATAAATCCCCACACTCAACAGGAGGCTAAAGAAATAACTATGAAATTAAAGAGCCTTGAGTATTGTTTTGTGATCAACAATTTGCTCTAAAAACAAGCTGAGCTATGGATGCCAATTACAATATTCTGCAATTCCTCTTGAATAAGGACGCTAACCAACCAGATCACCTGTAAGCTGGCTCTCAGGCTGTAGAAATAGGAAGACTCACAGACACCACAGTTCTTAAGACCAAAATTCAGATATTCTCCCTGGGACCGCTGCACTATGTAATCACGTGGCATGCATTCAAACCTGATCCCTGTCACTTCACTATGTGGCCTGAATAACTTTGGAAACTTTCCATGCCTCAGTGTCCTCCTTTGAAATATGAAAGCAGTAATGGAAGCGCCCACCTCATACAGCTCTTCTGAGGATAATGGGAGCTGACACACATAAAGATTTAAGATAGTGTCAGGCGCTCGAAGATCTATCATGTGCTCTCCTTCTGAACTCATGAATTGGGTAAGATAAAAATGCAAGCTGCCACCTGTGTTAAAAAGTGCAATAAAGAACTATGGATTCGAGGCTGGAGAGATGGCTCACTGGTTAGGAGCACTGGCTGCTCTTTGAGAGGTCCTGAGTTCAACATGGCTCACAACCATCTATAGTGAGATCTGATGCCCTCTTTTGTAATAAAGTTGTACAAGCAGACAGAGCACTCATATACATAAATAATCTTAAAAAAAAAAGAAACATGGGTTCTTAGAAATGATTAAGAGTTCTTAAATAAAATGGAGGAAATAACTCAAAAAGGAAACCAGACAAAGTGTAGTAAAAGTCAAGCAGCTGCTGGGTAAAGGGTGACATTGACGCACTTATCAGACAGTTTCTGACACTAATAAAAGCTATCAGGTTAAAGCTCGAAGCCCCAAACATGGCTGGTACCTGATGACAGATGAGGAAGACAAAATGAGGCTTCCCACACTCGAGAGTCCACGAAACATTTTACAAGTCCTGAAGCCCACAGTTAGGAAGAGCGCGGAGGGGAGGTGTAGCGAGGTCAGCGAACTTAGAGATCACACAGCTAATGTGAAGTGGGGTCAAGGTTCCAGCAACTACGAAATCCATGCTCGTAAACTGCTCACCACCTGTACTTCAGATGGACCATATGGCTACTCTAAAATTCTAGAGAATGCCTATTAAAGCCCTTCTGAACACATCTACTAACTGGAGTAACCAGGTCCATTAAAAACTCCTGTCTTGTTCATTCAGAAGCTCACACTGAGAACTAAGAGCACAACCAAGCTTACTAGAGGAAAGCCCAACTCCCTCTTTAGTGAGTAGCTTCCTATAAACTTGGCAGAAATGAAAAGCTGTGTTAGGATAAACCAGACAGACCTGAGCAGCCTTGTTTCGCAGCCTCGTGCAGAAAGCCCGCACGTCAAATCCTGATGGTTTTTCTATGGAATTGAAAAAAGGAAAAGAAAAATTCGGTCACATGACTTTCAAATTGCCAACAAATTCTTAACTTCATGACATTTCCTGCCAAGTTACTGCAAAGAAACGAAGAGAATAAAGCAAAGGCCCAAGAAGGAACTAGAAGCAAAGCTTTGAAATGGGTAACATTCACACCTCCCTAAATATAACCAATGACTTAAGAAGTGAGATTCTGAATTTCTTTCTACGTAATATATGACTGTATCATGCTTTCAAAGGCTTATTTTAAAAGTATGTGTTTAAAGAAAGAATAAGAAAATAAATAAAATTTTAAAAAGAAACGAGAAAGAGTATGTGCTTATCCAAGCAACTCACCATTTTTGGTCTTTTTACTCATTCTCACTGGCTGTCCCAGGTCCACACCACTCTGCAGATTGCTCTTCCTTTGTTCAGCTGTTTTGGAAATTCTATTTAGAGTGTCTTCATTGCTCTTTGGTAGCTGATCTTTCACTAAAAACAGTTTATTTAGCAACTTAGTTACTCCTTTAGTGGCCAAAGCTGCAGGCGTTTTTTCCTTAAAGAGTTCAATGTAAGGAGGCCCTAGAAAGTCAGTAATATCAGAGGGAAAGGAAAAATCTTTGAAGTAAGGCATGGGCTGAATCCTGGAGACCTCCTGAAGCAATCCGAGCAATGGCTCATACAAGGAAACCAGCCTCCTGAGAAGCTCCTTATGAAGAGCCCTAGAAAGAAACAGAAGCTCATGAATTAGCTGATAATATCGCCTACAGATGCAGACGACACAAGATGCAAAACTGAAAATGAAGAGTTATCAAGCTCTGCCAACTACAAACAAAACCAAACAAAATGCCTATGGTATTTGAAAACTGCCATTTTAATCCACCCCAAACACAAAAATCCAAGTATTAAATGCTACACTAAAAGAACTTCCTAGAGACATGTTAAAGATGTGCACATAAAAATCCTATGGGTATTTTATCAAGATGAGATTTCAGGGGCATTTCAAGTTCCTCACACTTTTGTGGTTTGGGATTTCTAAGCATAAACCATTGTTTTAATCAGTAAAATGTAAATCCTTTTTCATTTCAGAAAACAATGAAAGTTAAACATTTTAAAATAATATGATTAGCAAGCCCAGCTTGGTGGTACACACCTACAACACTTGGGAAGCTAAGGTAAGAGAATCATGAAGTCAGAGCTACCCTGGCCTACACAGTAAGAACCTCTCTTAATGTTTTAATTAACAGAGTAACATTAGTAATTCAAATACTGTTACTTCTGATTAAAAGTAAGCAGAGCAAAAAGATGATGAAAAAAGAAATGAGATATCTGGATTAAGACATCAAAGCAAGGTTTATGTTCGAAGGTAGAAAGAATCTTCTGGGGTTTGTTTTCGTTGTTGTTTTGATAGTTTTGCTACGTTCAATCAATAGCTAATGATCCAACTCTGTATCCATCAAACCTTTTTATGCTGCACAAACACACACAAGCAAATGTCTGGTGGGGGCTGGAGAGATTACTCAGCAGTTAGTCACGAGCACTGGCTGCTCTTCCAGAGGTCCTGAGTTCAATTCCCAGCAATCACATAGCAGCTCACAAACATCTTTAGTAGGATCTGATGCCCTCTTCTGGTATAAAGGCATACATTTAGAAGAGCACTTATATACATAAAACAAATAAACAAATCTTTTTTAAAAAAAGCTCTTAAAGGAAAATGCCTGTTTTTAGTGGGTGAGCACTACCAGTGCTATTTCCATCAACTGAGTACACGTCAGAAGCGGTGTGTGCCAGCAGCAGCAAAGCCCAGCGCACACTAGGAAGGCCAAATTCTATTCTAATTGCTATTAAAATTAGAAATCAGTTGTCAAAAAGAATCAAGATACGACCACCCCAGGAACAGCAGCTTTTTTAAAAGCCTACTACAAAGTCACTACTGCCACCATTATTATCATTACTATCATTATCATCATCATCATCATCATCATTCCTATACTGTTATTATAGGTCCCAGGAATTCACTTTCTGAGCTACTCGGTGTCAGGCTGGTCGTGTGGTTTCAGACGTCCACTCCTCCAGCATAGCCACCAGCACTCAGTTTACAATCTGCACGGGAAGACAGGGACGCCCGCACCTTCAGATCCCAGGGACAACCGTGAAACGAAACTGCGTGGACACTAATAAGAAACAGGTCAGGAGGAGATGAACACAACCGTAGAAATGTGAACATACCATAACCTGCTCACCAGCCCGATCATCACAAGGTTCAGAATAATGAATTCCTGCAGTCCTAAGTGCTTCACAGTCAACCTGAGAATCAGTTTAAGTTGGAAAACAAAACCAAAGGAAGATGTGTGAGTTAAATTATGAAAGAAATACACTGGCAGTAAAGAAGACCTTAAAGGTATTAATGTCCTAGCAGGGCAATAAAGGCACAGTACACTAAAAACAGAGCAGTGTCCATTCTGCTAGAGCTCCTAGGACTACAGCTAGTGTCTGCAGGTAAGAATTTCTAACAGCCACGCTCTTAGAACGCATGCTAGGTAAAGATATGGAGTCTCTGGCACCGACCACACCAGCAATTGCTGGAAGAGGAGCCAAAAGGCAAAACTTTAAGAACCCCCCCGGCTACCCCCACCTTACAGCACAGCTTTCGAAGGGGAGCCAAACAGACCCAAACAGCCCTACTGCAAAGGTGTTCCCGTAACCACGGATACCGGAATGCCTTGCAGCAGCAGTCCAACAAGCGCAGTAACAACTTGCAGCCTCCCAAAACCTTCATCATCACCACCTCCACCACCGGCTGGCTGGGGACGGCATGGTTTTTGGTGGCTCCAGACTGAGTTTCACTTGACATAAACAGAAAAGGACATGAGTTTCATTTTTAAACACAACATCTCTAGAGCAGTATTAAAGTGAAGACTTGCTTCAGTCTCAGCCTGAAGTGGCTATGCCCACAAGCAACCCATTGTTCTTTCACTGTAACCTACTGTGAGACACATTTCAGGGTCCCACCAGCCCCTCCCATCAATCAACAGGTGCCCCTTATTAAAACACAACATATATATCTTGGCCTAGTTGATTATATCTCAACACCAAGCAGAGAATAGCAAAGGCATCCTGACAGAGCAATGGGCCACCTACTTGGCAGACAACAACTGTGACAGGTCTTCAATTGAGCCCTCCAAATGCATGTTTTTCAAACGCTTTAAGCACTGTTCTACCTGAAGGAGGAAGATCAGCTCACATTAGCATGTGTGTAATACAGCAGTATCACAGACATGACCAAGGGCGCGAGGAGAGCAAACACTCACAGTATGGAAACACACCACATAAGACCTTCTCATTTAAAGACAAGGAAACCCAAATCCCAAAGCAATTGCTTCTGCTTATGAAAATGGAATTTAACCAACCCAACAAATTTCTCAATTTAAGAAATATATGCCAAATACCCGATGCTATGTAGGGACCAAAATGAACAGAAATCCCAATATTATAATTTGTTGAGAGAATGTATTTACAGCAGTAAACCTAGTAAAACAAGATAGCAAATTCTCTACTCAGTTTCAACAGTCTGTAAACACCAGAAATGAAGAAAAGTGACTTCTTCATTAACAAATAACAAATATAATAAATCCATACTGAACACCTAACTACATGCAGGTATGTTAGGAGATAACACTGTACATGATACATCCGAATCTTGTGTAGTCAGGACAGATAACACACAACGTACTAACTTGATGCTAAAAGAGGATGCTTTATTCAGAATCACCTCTTTGCCTGCTCTGCTTTTCCCTACAGCACTTCTTACCTTTCCTCCAAACTATACTGTAAGCTCCCCATGGACAATACGCCTTGTCCATTTTGTTTACCAGTGGAATCCAGTTCTTAGAACAGGGTTTAGTAAGTTCTCGGGAAAAAAAAAAAAAAAACAAGCCACGTAGCATACAAAATTCTTGACAAATTCTCTGTCAAGAATGCCCAGCAAAGGCATCCGTGGACTGCATCCGCACTCTGAGGGATGTAAAGCTCCTGATGGGAACTGGTATTGGTAAGAGCCGTAGCTTGCCAGCGTTACATATTTAGTACTAAAAACCAAATCAGCGTTACGGATTCTACTTCAGGATAGTTCAATCCTTAAATTCTCTGGATCTTTTCTAATTTCTAAGTCTGGACGGACACATCTTTTAGGACAGGTACTGACAGTCCAAGATGGTATTTGGAAAATACAGTGAGTGAAATATGGTTTGGGGAAAGGGAAGGAAGGAAGGGAAAGGAATTCAGCAAGAAAGTTAGCAAACAAGTTTGCTCTTGGGTTAGAAGACCAGGGTAAAAGCCGCCCCAGAGAAGAACTTAGGGAAAGACCATGATCCTCTTTGATGAGAATACCCACATCCCTCGGGCCTTGAGTAATGGGAGTACAACCAACCCGAGAGAATGGGTCTGTACAGTGAGAGACTACATCTTTCTTTTGCTGTACATCCAACACCAAGCACAGTGTCAAGAGAGAGCTTTGTGAGAAAATAAACGAATACTGGAAAGATGGCTCTGGCAGCACGCTGAGCTTTGCAAGGGCACGTGCGGAATTAGTAAAGAGAGTGTGTGAGTGGCACGTACAGAGCCCAGCTTCAGCAGCTCTCTGCCAGGGAGTCAAGAAGCTGAAGGTCACAATACTTTCTTAATTTCCAAAGCTTTCATGAAACCACTTTACACCACAACTTACCATAAACCCACTCACACACACTGACAGACTGCTCATTATATTATGACCCCACAAGAAGTAAACCACAACACTAAACCACAACTGTTTTCATTTTTAAGATTTTTGGTTTAAATTAGTTTACTTTTGAACCAGGTCAAGACACTGTTAAAGGCTGCGCATAGTGAAAATTAAATTGGAAAGAATCAAAATAAACTTCTTGTTTGAGTTTTTTGTTTTGTGTTGTGTTTTTGGGTTTTTGTTGATGTTGTTGTTTTGTTTTCTTTCTTTTAGACGGGGTCTTTCTACATAGCCCTGGCTCTCCTGGAACTCACTACATAGACCAGGCAGGCTTCAAACTAACAGAGATCCGCCAGTCTCTGTCTTCTAAGTGCTGAGCTTAAGGTGAGGAGTGCTAAGATTAAAGGTGAGCACCAGCTTTGAATGCACTTCTTGATCATAAATTACCTTTTGAAACTATTTTGGAAAAATAAAAGGTCAAAATATCCAACATGTAATTGTGTCTTATATACTTATGAATCAATTCCCCTCACCTGTCGGAGAGCCAAATGAGGCTTGTGGCGGCTCAGTCTGTTATGATTGCTGTAGAGGACGGAGCATAACACATCGACTTCCACATCTAAAGTCTGGCTCTGGAGTGACTTTGTGACGAGATGGCATCCTTTAAGAACAGCTGCAGTGCAAAGGTCTAAAGCAGAAACAGTTAAAACAAGACTCAGTATACATTTCTACATCTACTGTACCATAGGAGAAATGCGCTGGAGGAAACACTCCGCCTTGTTTGTCTTAAAGAAATCAGAACACAAATCAGCCTCGACTATAAAAGTATAAAGGAGTCTAAGTACTTAAGAAATAGAGAGTGGTGTCAGGTGATCAATAAGAGAATGTATTTTACACACGAATGTGTGTGTCATTACGTCCCTCTTTGACCACAGTCATCATTTGTGATGATCACTTACACCCCAAACACACAAAAGCTGGGCACATGCTGCATCTGCCTCTAAACCCTCACTTTGCTCTGCAGGTAGGCAAGACAGAGTGAATAAAGTCAGAGCCTTCAAAGCCAAAGGAACTGTATCTGGAGACCACTTTGTGATGGAAATATATAACACACTCAGCACTCTACCCATGCGTGCCCTGTGTGCATTCAGCCAACCTCACACTGAATAGAGTCCCAAATTCCATCTGTAATGTATTTCAATAGCAGTCACACTGTACACAATATCATAAGTCACCTAGAGATAGATTAATAGATACGGAAAGATGTGTGCAGGTCATACTGCAAAATACTGCCTACCATGTTATAGACTTGAGCATGAGCACATTTTTATATAGGATTCCTGGAACCAATCCCCCAAGGAGAGCAATGGGAAACTACATTCAGAAAAAAAGAAACCACCAGGGTCACTGGAAGTTGGATTGTGTAACTTTAGGGGCGTACCCATGTTTCCTAATCTTAAGAGCAGCTGTGAAGCAACTGTAATGTGCCACCTGGTGGTCCGAAAAGGAAACATAAAGATTCTTAAGTGGAAGAATCTTGTCTGTCCCTCCCAACTATTTGGAGAATTTATATTAGCTACCAGGGTATGGACAAGTTGGTGAATTTCCCATAGCATTGTTTTTTAGAAACGTGGCTAGGGAGGAATTAGAACTTTAAGCTGCATAAGAAAGACAGATGGGAAGAAAGGTGTGATAATTTGATAGCTGTACTTAACAATTATGACCAAATGCGTTTATTTAACATTAAAGACATTTGACCGTCAACCCAGGCAGTGTTACAAATGCTTCGTGGTATCAACTCTTTCATTTTCCAAAACAGTCCCAAGAAGCTGGTACTATTTTTATTCCCATCTTAGAGTGCTCTAAAACCTCAGTTTTAGAAATAGCGAAATTTCTTAGCTGACAGTCATAGGACCGTTAACAGGTTCAAAAGAAAAGAAAAGGTTAGCTATGAGGTAACCAAGAAAACTATAGCGTATCTTGGTAGCTATGTCTCCTGGTCTGAACGTCCCTTTGTGGTTAACCATCCTTCAGGCTGCAAGTAAGCTGTTCTCGCACTCAGGTATCACCTCACACTTCAAAAGACCCACCATCACCTCATTATAATATTTGCATTATGTTTTAATATTTTATTACATTTCTTTATTGGGTGGGAGGGAGTACCACACAGAGCACTGAGTCCAGTGGGAGATCAGGGAACGTACTAGTTGCGGAAGTTGGTTCTCCCCTTCTACCACGTGAATCCCGGGGATCGATAAGCATGGAACCATCTTTTCGTCCCGCCCACCCAATAGACTTTTCTAAAAAATCCTGCGATATCCTAAAAGCGAACCATCCACAATTTGTGACAGGGTAAATAACATCACCTGATTCCATAAATACGCACCCTTCCACATCATATTAATACAAACTTAATTAAAACTCACAACACAGACCCCATTGAGCTGCCACCCTCACACATCTTTGGGAGTTCTTGTTTTGTAAAAAACCGCTAAAACTGTCTCGGAGCTGAAATTGTTTTCCTCGAGAAGAACCGAGGGACCCGAGGAACCCCCTCGCCCGGCGAGCTCCATTTTATAGACAAGAGCGAGGTTTGCCGCCAGGGTGCTTAGGGGACAGTACTGGATCCCAGGCAGCGTGTAAGGGTTAGGAGCTGCAAGCGCCAGGCCAGGGCCAGCCTTGCTTTCACGTTCCAGCTATGGCCCGCAGGAGACCAGAAGCTCCCAATCCCGGAGCCACCGGCCCGGATAACCCTGACGCCGCACCAGCAGCCCGGACCTTCCGCCCGGCGCTCCCCTTCCCGGCGTGCCCCGCGCTCAGGAAGTCCCACCCCATCCCGCGTGAGCCGGCCCGCCGGCCCCGGGAGACTTGCGGAACCTCGTCGCGTCTCACTCACCTAGGGTGGCGCTGGGGTCCGGCACCGTCAGTGTGCTGCTGTTCCCCGCCTGCGGGATCCTCACGCGGTTCCACGGCTCCTGCCGCGCCGCAGCGGCCATGTTGGCGGCGCGGGAGAGCCTGGGAAGACCTGAGCCCGGAGAGACCGGGTGGGGAGGCCTAGGCGAGAGAGGGAGGGAGGAAGTGGGGGGGCGGGCCCGGGGGGGCGGGCCCGAGGTGTGCGGCCGGGGGCGGGGTTACGCCGGGTTGGAACCTGTGCCAAAGGAGGTGTTTTGGTTTTTTTTTTTTGGTTTTTCGAGACCGGGTTTCTCTGTGGCTTTGAAGCCTGTCCTGGAACTAGCTCTTGTAGACCAGGCTGGTCCCGAACTCACAGAGATCCGCCTGCCTCTGCCTCCCGAGTGCTGGGATTAAAGGCGTGCACCACCACCGCCCAGCGCGAAAGGAGTTTTTAAAGTTCCTTCCAGGTTTGGAACTATACCTACTTCGAAGCTAGGTATTTTTACAGATAAGTCCAAGTGAGGCCCAGCCTTTAGCGCCGCTTCAGAAATTTTAAAAAGAAGAGTTATGATTATATTAATATATATTAATTATATATATATGTGGAGTTCGTCATGTAGTTTATTTTGAGTAGTCGAGGAAGACTACACACCTTGGATATCAACCCAACTTTGATAATAACAAACCCAGTGACTGTCAGGATTACCACCATCATTGTCTCGGACAAAACATCCCAAGCTCTGCTGGTCCTAGCCCCTAGGGTGATTGTTCATTCTCAGCCCTTGATAACCGTCTTGCTTATGCACTTAAGGTTCCTTTCACAATGTGGAGAGGAGTAGTTGGTGGGCATTAGAGACTGTTAGGTTACTTCATTCTGTCTTTGAGGGTTACTATATGTTAGCTCTGTGACCTCAAAAAGCTACTCGACCTCAATATGCTTGTTAGTAAAACAAAGACCTTCATAAATTATGTAATACACTGGAACTGTATCTACTATACGAATATTTACTCTTCCTAGACTTGTTTTTAGTGCAAGTAATCTTGCCTTACTGAAACATTCCTGTCCTCGGTGTGTACCCTGCAAATAATTGCTCTTCCATCTGGACCGTCTCCCTGATACAACCTCACTTCCTCGGTCAGTTCTGGGACCATTATCTTTGATCATTCTTCCTAAACACCTATCCTCACTCTGTAACTACTTAGATGCCCCTTTAATGCACTGCCATTGTGTCCTTTTGATGGCCAATTTTGGCTGTAACAAATTACCACAAATTTAACAGATTGAACCAACACAAAGCTACTGGATTTGTGGAAGATAGAAACTATTTTTATTTGGGGATGTGGAGTGCAATTGTATGCTCATGCCTGTGTGAAGGCTAACAGTAGCAAAATTACAGTTATGAAGTAGCAAGGAAAATAATTTTATGGTTGGAGGTCACCACAGCATGAAGAACTGTATTGAAGGTTTGCAGCCTTAGGAAGGCTGAGAATCTCTGGGTTAGGGTCTTCTCTAAAGCTGTCCACCTTTGTTTTCAAGTCTGGTTTTCCCACCGATTCTGGAACTCAGTGTTTGACGGTCAGTCCCAGCATCCTCCATCTCCATGCCCAGCTTTTACTAGGATGATGAGGATCTGAACTCAGATTCTTACATTTGCGCAGCAAGCACTTTACCCAATGAGGTATCTCAGCCCCTGTTCAGTCTTCTTGATCAAAAATTAGCTGCTTGAAGGGTTGCTTCCTTCTGACAGTTCTAAATAATTTGTTTCCTTGTTTTTTTCCTACCTTTAGTGACTGCCGCATATTTTGGCTCATGTCCACATCATACATGTGTCAGCACCATAGCATCTTGAAGTCTGTTCAGAGTAGACAAGGAGAGATGGAATCAGGTACTTAAATGAAAGAGTCCACTTGAAGATAAAAAAGCCTTTCTATCTGAGCCAGAAAGAAACAGTAAGATAGCTGTAGATAGGGATATGTTCGTGATGTAGTGATAGGAAGAGATGAGGGATCTGTGTTCTCATGAAGGAAGTCTGACGTCATCACGAAGAGTGGAGACAAGGATATGGTGTTCTATGAGCAATGCATATTGACAGCAGGGCTTCTAGGAACTGAGCATATGGATAAAACATAGGGCAGGTTTTCAAGTCATTCTTGGAAAATTTTTAGACTCCAGAGAAAGACTGCCACAAACACAGATGACCACCAAATATGTAAAACCTTACATACCTTGGGAATCCAAGAAATGTATATTAAAATAAGGTATTATTAAATAGAAAAAAATGAATGATGTCCTGTGTTACTGGGGCTTTGCTCATACACACACACTCAAAGTACAAAGATATCTTTGTAGTCCTGAAAATAGAAAATAAGCTAGGCTTGGCTACACACATGTGACCCTAGCACCCAGAGACTAGGGCAAGTGGCTCTCCTGGGGTTTAAGTTGCAAATTGGTCTGCATAGCAGGACCCTGTCCCAAGTTTAAAACAGGAAATACAGTGATGACATTGTATCCTCACAAGAAATCTGTTCTTTTCCAGTAGTTGAGCAGTAGCATTTTCTCCCCTTTAAAAAAAAAAATCTTAACCACTGGTGTCAAAAGTGTAAAGCAAATATTTAAAGCAGACTTGTCAGCTTGTGCTCTAGCTCCCTCAGGTGGCTCACAAGCCCACGCTTAGGAATGGTTTCAAATCCTCTGGTGTAAATAAAGTATATGCTGATTTAAGAAATGAGCAATTTTGATGTTAAGATGGGTTTTTAAGAGGTTTTTTTTTATCCATTGTCAAGTGAATGTTTTGCCTGGTTGTATGTATGTGCACTACATGCTGCCTGATGCCTGGGGAGTCAGGAGAGGGTGTCAGATCCTCTGGAACTGGAGTTACAGATGATTGTGAGTCACTATGTGGGTGCTGGAAACTAAGCCCAGGCCCTTTGCAAGGGCAGTAAGTATTCCCAACCATTGAGCCATCTCTCCAGTCTCCTTGAAAGACCCTCAGAGTGGTCTTATCGCCGAGGAGCCCCAGGCTCAATAACCAGGCCGTCAGATACAAAAGCACGAGGTTTATTTTCACGGTTGTGCAAGCGGGATAGCTAAGCACCCCGAGTATCCGTGCAAGCAAGTTTTTATAGACAAAATCACAAGTTTTACATAAATTATTATATGGGGTACGGGTACAATTGGGATTGGTCTAGATATTCAACCCAGAACGAAATTAACATAGTCCAGCCTGTTTTCAAAGAATTTAGGTACGTGACATTCCGCATGACATCATCCTGGCAACCTGCTTTTTCCCTTGAGCTGAGAGTAAGTGACCCAGTTTTGCTATTTTTCTCATTTTTTCCATTTTTTCATTTCGCCAGTTTTCTCAGGCTCTCTAGTTCATTCAGAAGCATCACTACTACTTGTTTCCGGTTCCCGTGGGCCCCAGAAAGCTGGGCTCTTGGGACTGCCTATCTGCCTGTGTCTGAAGGGACTGATGCGAAGACCCACGCCAGCTGCTGCTCATCACCCCAGGGCTATATGTAGAGGGTTTTGGTTTGGTTTGTTCTAAGGGACAAAGTCTGGCACAGAAGAAAAGAGTTTATACTCATTTTTAGTGACAGAGACTCAACCTTGAGATTTAAGGTCATTAGACCAGAGACAATAGGTATAAAACAATGAACTAGACAAAATGTACTGATATGGGAGAATCTTGGAGCTAGGAGTTGCCTGTCTATGTTCTCTGCTGTCTAAAGTGAACCAGCTAGAACCAACACTCAGTCAGACCAACTGCCAGAACTGTCTCAGGATAATACAGAGGGTACGATCCAAAGGCTTAGAGGAATTGGAATGTTGGAGTGGATATATAATTTGTGGTCTGTGTACCCACCTCAACTCATGGTGTAGCCTCTAAGAAACTTCAGACACAACTCCCCATGCTGAAGCACTGAAAACAGTGGGATCAAGAAGTTCAGTCTCTCTGTGTAGCATGAATTCTAGTTGGTCTTAATAATAAAAACCCAGAGTCAAATATTGGGGAGTAAGAGCTGAAGGTAAAGAGAAGCAGAGCAGCCAGCCACTAGAGAGTTCTTACCTGTATCAATGCTCGTATCAAAGGGCGATCCTATCTCTACAAATCCTCAGACTGCATCTGAGCTCCTGTCTCCTCCCACCTTATATTCCTCTCTCTGCCCAGCCATATCACTCCTGTCTCCACCTCCTAGTGCTGGGATTAAAGGCATGTGATCCCAAGTGCTGGGATCACCTTTGTGCAAACTCTGTTTTCTCTTTTAGACAGAATCAATCTCGTGTATTTCACGGTGGCTTTGAATTAACAGAGTTCTGTCTGCCTCTGTTGCTTGAGTGCTGGGATTAAAAGTGTGTGCT
>PVIU01026297.1:0-22237 GCA_004026605.1 Ondatra zibethicus | reverse complement strand
AAGGCCCATTCTCTGGTTTTAGGAATTTTTGCATGACATGACTGTGTTCACTGCTTGTGTTCTATCAGGCAAAAATTGATGTTTCTCTGGACAAAATCCCCAACTTCCTCTTCCTAGGCCAGTGGTTGTTGTCTCACTCCAGTTGCTTCTTTTTCTTCTTATTGGTCCCTCATTTCCCAGAGACCAAATGAACATACTCACAATACTGCTCCACTGCCTGTAGTTTAAACCAATGCTATTACTTTTCATTTTTTATGTTCATGGAAACCTCTTTTTATTTAATTATTCCATTTTCCATACCAACCCCAGTTTTCTCTTCCTCCCCTTCTCCCAGCCTCTACACTTCCCCTACTGCAGACCCTCTATCTACTTCTCAGAGGGCCTAAGTCCTTCCTTAGGGAATGTCTGGAAAACCAAGTTGAGGCAGAACCTATCCTGATCCCTTTGTCAAGGTTGAGCAAGTTATCCCACCATAGGGAATGTTCTCCAAAAATCCAGTTCATGGTCAGAGGATAAGTTGTTGGTCCACTGTCAGAACTCCCGAACAGATCAAGCCACATAAACTGTCACCCACATTCACAGGGCCTAGCTCAGTCCCATGCAGGAACCCCAGGTGTCAGTCCAGAGTACTCGAGCTCCTAAGAGACAGAAGAGCACAGTTTTAGTTTTGTTTCCACTTTGTAATCTGTTGTGGGATGCATCATGTAATTTAAACGTAATCAGAATAGTAATGGTATTTTATCATAATAATAGCTATGGAAAGAAAAGACTACATCATAGTCAGAGGCACAGACCACATGCAATACAGAGAAAATAACACTTGTTGTCTAAACCAGTGAGTAGAATTTTGGGAATCATCTTAGAATCCTGATTTTCAGTGATTCAAATTAATGTGATTAACATTCACATTTGATTCACATCTTTCTACACAAGTAGATTTAGCATATTATTACTATTATGTAATATTTCTAAATTTTCTAGAACACATCATTTTATAAAATTACATCCTTGTTACACATGAAAATAAATTGTTATAAAGAGTCACTCCTCTAAGAGTATTTGTGAATAAAACATCTTCTTTTAAACTGTATTTTTAATTCATTTTAAGAGCATGATATCTGAGCATTTAATGATGAGAAGACTTAGTGATGTAAAGTCATGAACAAGTAATTCATAGCTATGTTTTCAAACATTCTAATAACCTGCTCTAAAACCCTATTTCATTCTCACTAAGATTGCTTCCTTATCAAAAATAAAAAATATTTAGATTTTAAGTGTAAAAAGGAAATGAAAATGGATGTGAAAACTTTTGATGAAAGCACTGTTTATCATAATATGGACATTTATCAATAAATTACTTAACATTTTAGTTGTGCCAGATTGTGGGAGTGACTGTAAAATGTACTGGGCATATAAAAATAATTAGTTCTTACTTATTCACCTTTACATAATGAAGAAGTACTAGCAAAGTTTTAGTCTGTGATACTAAAAATGGAAATTCTCTACATGTTTATTTGATTCTATTACAAGTGCAATTATGAAATACCAAAAATAATTTAAAAGAAAGTAGCTGACATATGAATAAGAAAACACTAAACCCATTCTTAAAATGATAAAAATAATTAATATTGTCTTCAAAAGAATGAGTTTATACTCCATGTCCAAGTCAAATAATTCTTATTTTTCCTACACATTTTGCTATTAGTTAAGAATAGTCCAAAGAATAAAACTGTTTCATAATAGATTACTAAGGAAAGTGAACATACCTATAAAATGACAGGTTCTTTGTTCTGATTTGTGGAATACTTTTAATAATTTAAAAGAATAAAGATATTATCAATTTAATTTATCTTTCTGTTACCTAAAAATTAAAATCACAATATATTTTATCATTATGTATTATTTAATATTTTGATAATCCTTTAGGTCAAATTATTATTACTTATTAAATATCATTTTAATTTCTTTCCTTTTATGTGATAAAACTTCATTAGACACAATTTGAGTAGTCTAATTTTAATATTTTATGTCAGAGTAAAAATCTTCTTTTCAGAAACTAATTTTTCTCTTCTCTATCCATGTTTACATATCATATTCAATAAAGTAAAATGGATTAATTAAGCCTGACTCACAATGGTTTCTCCTGGGATCAGATAAATGTTAACTATTTCCCTGGAGTTTCTGTTGAATGAATAAGCACAGAGAGGATACAAATGTTCCATTTTAGGTTAAAATTTTCAATTTTCTTTAGCATTTTATTTACATATATTATCTATGCATTTTACTTACTTCAGGTTTACTTTTGTCTTCTGTTCATTCTTCACTGAATGTGTCAATATATCACATGGAGTTGCAAAATACAAGAATGATTGTGAGATTAAGAAGTGTAAAAAATTAACTTATAGCATCTTTTCCATTCCATGTCAAAAATGTATATCCAGAAATATTTAGTTCTTTTTTGGTAAAACATAATATGGTATCTTTACACATTGCTCAGTTTTTTAAAAAAGAAAGAGATTATCACAGTGTATGTATTCTTATTTTATGTTTTAAAATTAGATTTATAGACCATCATAGATATCTTTCAAACATCTTTCTACCTTAAAAGCCTTTGTTCCATATTTTTGTGTTTTTGTCTTGAAACTCAAAGTGTTTAACCAGGGCTAACTGTGTGAATGTTGATATACATGTGCCATAGGAGCATAGTGGAATTATCACTATTTTTATCATTGATAGTGGTGACTCAACATATTCAACAATCTATCAATGGCCTAGATAAGAAAGACTTGAGAGCAGGGACACTTTGCTTCCTCAGCATTTGAAAGCTATTGAAAGGCCTGTTCTATTTGCTCTGTGAAAAAAGAAACTTCAGTTGCATTCGCACAACTGAATCATGCCCAGAAAATGGCATTTTACAGACCATTCTATATTCATGTTCTTAAGAGTCTGATCATTTTTGTTTTATTTACTATCTCCATTTCATTTGTTTTACAAGTTTCTCTTCCAATTCCTTAAGAAAACTTCCTCTCTTCTACAATGTTTCCAGAATCAAGTGACATAAATGTTCTGTTTATAGATGAACATTCAACCTTCACCTCCTTTCAGCAACTTGAGCCGTCATGTCTCTGTATTCACAAACTTTGCTAAGAGCAGCTTTTGTGATTAAAGATGTGAAAAATCCTTTGTCATTATGTATAAACATTTATTTAGAAAACTATTTGATACTGTGTCAATTTACCTCATAAGCAGTAGTGGAATCTCTCCCTCACAAAGGATCTTAGACATTCTCAGTCTTAGATTTTGTTCCAGGTTTACAGAGGTTGGCATGCATTTTATTTTGTGATGAGGATCTGAATCCCAATTAGGTAGGAGTTGGTTATCTTTTTAATAGTTGTGCCAATATTTATCAAAATAATGTTCCCTTTAAGTTAGTATTATAACTCATAGAGTTCATAGCCAGGTAAGACTACTGGTGTTTTATTCACCCAGCAGCCTGTATAGCAACGTTTGATACTATGAAATGTAACAAGTATGGAGGAAGCTTTCAGTTCAGTTATATCTTGATTTCTTTATTTCTTGTATTTAATGCTTGTAGCATCATCAGCAATAAGATATTATAATCAAGAGGAAAGTTATGATCCTGTTTTGGTGCCTCTAGGGCTTCTGTAATCAACAGCTACTAAGGAAGTATACCAAAACACCTGGCTTGTTAATTTTGGTTAGTGGCACAGTATTTCTAGGACTCATGTATCCTTTTTGGGTATCTGCCTTCAAAATTATCTCTATGTGATTTAATTGTTTTATCATTTGGTATGTTTGTGTGGCTTTTTCATATTTTTTTCACTTTAATTAAAACTCATTGTGTCTTGTCCTTCTCTTAATCCTCTCCACTTCCTATTTGAATGTGCCCATAAGAAGCATTCCCTTTATCCACTCACATTTTGTTAACATGTTACTGTCTTCAATTCTTAAAGCAATCTCTTTCCCAATTGTATACGTTTTAGTTTCCTGGTTTGCAGAGGCACAAAATGTTAAACACATAAAAGTAAAGATTCATGAGTATGACATGCATGTAAGACAAAATACTCAGTGTTTTGTCTTTCTAAGTGTGGATTACTTGACATAATGTAATGTTCCATAGTTTTATCCATTTTTATGTGAATTTGAATTTTATGTATTTTTGTTTTTTTTATATTATAAAAAATTTAGACAATATATTTTGATCAAATTCTTTCCCATACCTTACATCCCTATAGATACCTCCCACTCTCTACACACCCAACCATGCAGTCCATTTTGTGTTGGGTAACTACTACTGAGAAAGCGGTTAGCTATGGGTCATGCTTGACATATCCAGTGTCAATTCATTAAGAAAAATTTATTTTCTCTCTTCTAGAACCTATTAACTACAAATACATTTGTATGACTTTGTTCTCACTTCACCTTTGCTTGCTGGGATTGTTTCTTTTTTGAACTTGTATAAATTTTGTTCATCCTGTCACAGATTTTTTGTAAACTTACATGTGTATCAGCCCTGTTATGTGTGGAAAATACTGTTTGCTTGGAGGTGAGCAAGACCTTTGGCAATTACAATCTTTTTTCTTCTTAATAATAAGTATATTGTGGCTGTTATCAATACAATAGTTTTTAAAAGTTTTTAAAATTCATTTTACATATCAACCATATTTCCCCCTCTCTCACCTCCTCGCACTTCCCCCTCCCTTCAACTCATGCCCCATGCATTCCTCCAAAATTCCATAGCCTCCTTTAGGGAGTCAACAAAGCCTGGCATATTAAGTTGAAGCAGGACCAAGCCTCTCTCCCCTGCATCAAGGCTGAACATGGCATCCCACCACAGGGAATGGGCTCTAAAATTTTGAGCCAGTTCATGCCCCAGGGATAGATTCTAGTGTCACTGCCAGGAGCCCCTCAAATAGACCAAGCTACATTACTATCACCAACAAGCAGATGATTGAGTTAGGTACCATGCTGTTGGTCTAGAATCCATGAGTTCCAACAAAACACCTTTGACTCTTACAATCTTTATGTCTACTCTTCTGCATGTATTCCTTGATGTTAGAGGCATGGCTGTACTACAGATATGCTACTTAAGGCCAAGGGCTCCAATGCATTTTACTTTCAGCATGTTGTCTAATTGTGGGCCTCAAGAGGCTTTAAATATCATCAACTACGAGAAGCTTTTCTGGTGATTATTCAGTAATGTACTTATCTACAAGTATAGAAATAAGTTTTTAGGAGTCATTCTGCTGGGGCCTACAGCCCTGGGTTCTTAGCCTCATTAACAGTGTGAGTTGTGGGATCAACTTCATGGAGTAGGTCTTATATCCAATCAAATATTGGTTGGTTTGTTCCATAACATTTGTTCCACTATTATATATTATACCAGTTGATATATCTAGTAGGCATGTCAGTATTATTGCATTCAGAGCTCATAGTTTGGTAAAAATATTTTTTCTCCTTTATCATGCTTAGAAGCTTCAAGCACTATGAACACTAGTAATTATGGATGAATCTCCTAGTTGGGCACCAGCTTGACTTTTTTGTATTAGATAACGTAAGTATGTGGTATCTTAAGAAACAGGATCTTACTATCAGGTTTTAGAGAATAACCAATAGCATTGACAGTAGCCTGTATTTTTGAGAGATTTGTCACTGTAACCTTTTTGACAAATGACTCAAATTGATATAACTAACTCCTGGTATTAGAGATATTACTTGCAACATATGATCTTTAGTTGGGGCATTATATCCTCAAATTATTGGTAACTTCATTTAAATTCAATTTATATATGTATTTTATTTTAGGAAGTTTCTAAAGTAGTAAGTTTCCATATTGTTTTCAAAAGGACTTTGGTGTTATCACTCTCCTGTTTCCCCCACTATCTTCCATCCACTTCCTCATTTACTACTTCTATTCTAATTCCCTATTTATTTCTTTATAGCACTGTAGTCTAGTTCCCATACCTTAGAAGATTCACTTCCTTACTTATCTCTTACTT
Source organism: Ondatra zibethicus (assembly GCA_004026605.1). Classification (NCBI taxonomy): domain Eukaryota; kingdom Metazoa; phylum Chordata; class Mammalia; order Rodentia; family Cricetidae; genus Ondatra; species Ondatra zibethicus. The sequence continues at coordinate 16,217 of PVIU01026297.1, read as the reverse complement.
GTCCATTATTAGCTATCCATAGATATTCTGAATGAACCAAATATATCTAAAGCTTAAAAGCTGACACCCATCTATAAGAGAAAACATGTGATGTTCTATTTTTCTTCCTGGGTCTATGTTGCTTCACTCAGGATTGGTGTGGGAAGTCCTTTCATGTATGTGATGCTTTTATAGGTTAATGCATAAAGAAACTGCTTTTGGCCAATGGCTTAATAGAATATAGCCAGGCTGAAAACGATATATAGAGAGAGTAGGTAGAGTCAGTGAGAAGGCATGTAGCCACATATAGGAGACAGACACCTCTGCTGGAGCCCATCAAAAACTTGCTGGTAAGCCACAGTCATGTGATGATGCACAGATTAGTAGAAATGGGTTAATTTAAGATACAAGTTAGCCAGAAATATGATTAAGCTATTGGCCAAACAGTATTGCAAATAATATAGTTTCTGAGTGATTATTTCAGGTCTGCACAGCCAGGAGCAAACAAGCAGTCCCCCAACACAGGATGACTGCTTTTAGTTCCATATACCTAACAATCTTAATTTCTGTTTTTCTTAACAATGGAGTCCTATTCCATTATATAAATGTACCCCATTTTCATAACTCATTGATCAGTTAATGGGCATCTATGTTGTTTTCAAATTTTATCTATCATGAATAGAACTGCATCCAACATGGATAAGCAAGGATCTTTGTAATATGATATCGAATCTTTTAGGTGTATACTCAAAGAATATATAGCTAAATCTTGCAGTTAATATATTTTTAGTTTTTTAAAATTTATTTTTGAGATTACAGTTACAGCATTTCTTCATTTCCTTCCTCTAAACTTTCTCATATAACCATCCCCATTCTTATTCAAATTCATGAACACTTTTTTGACAATTGCTTTTAAATACATATACATACATATTCATAAATATAGTCTGTTCAATCTGTATAAGGTTATTTTATGTAAGTTTTCAAAACTAAGTGTTCCACAGTCAGCAAGAAATTAGTGTAGTATTCCCTGATTCTAGCATTCCTCAGCATCTTATACTTTTTATAAGCCTCTTTATGAGGCTTTATTTTTTTTCAATCTTTTTGGCATTTCCATTGGTGTTTTATTGTTTAGATCACATTTGTGGAGTAAGGTTTGCAAGAGTTTTACAGATGTAGCTTCTGGCATTACTAGAAAGCACAATATGAGAGAAAATTTCCTGTTTCCTTGGCTTTTACAATTACTCTGCCAACTTTCTTGTTTTTTTTTTTAAGCCTAGGATGCAAGAATGTATTTCTAAATGCATCTGATACTGGGGCTTTTGTTGGGTAATCTGTGGTGTTTGGGCAGAGTGTTATCACCATTAGCAGAATAACTTCACTTAAACCACACACACACACACACACACACACACACACACACACACACAGGCACACAGCTATAAATGACTCTCTCTCTCTCTTACAAAAACATATTTAATGTTATTTATCCTCCCTCCCTCTCTCTATATATATAGCCTTTCCTCTCTTCTACTCACTTAAAGACCCCTTCTTTTCTGCTTTTCCTTCTGTATAGTTAATGCCCTCCTGTTTCTGTATTTCTGTCTTTAGAATTCCTTTTACCACCTCATTGATCTTTTTTATTTCATTTTACTTTCATTATTTCTGTAGTTACTATCTAGTTTTTATACTCATGTGTTCTCTTTTACTTGTGTTTCCTATCTCAGAATCTTTAGATTTTTTTTTTCTAATTTTGCAACCCAGTATTTTGCTTTGGCTCTTTTGATTGGGGAATTACAGGCATTAACACCATCAGTTGATATTAAAATGTATGTATTTATTCCTTTCATTTAATGATATTACAGTTTTTAGATTTTTCTTCTTCTTCTCTTGCTTAAACATTATCCTAGAACAGTTTATTCTTTGATATGGGCTCATAGATGGATTTGTTTTTCTCTTCATTTAAAAAACGTCTTCAAGCATTTTCTGTTGGTTTTTCCTTAATGTTCATAAACTATTTTATCATATTTTTACCATGGAAAATTTTCACTATCCCATCAATTTTGTCATATGTATTTACTGTATATATTATTCTCAGTGGGTAGATGTTATGTTTCAGAATTTGGAACTCATTTCTCTTAGCTATCCTGGCTTTTAAAGTTTTCATTGAATAAGTAGAATTTAGTGTTTTCATTATAATATGATGAAGAGAGTTTCATGTCTGTTTGATAGCCTGAATGTCTCATTGATCTGATTTGGCATCTATTTTCCTAACTCTGGGAAATTTTATTTTATTTTGAACTATTAAAACATCTATAAACCTTTAGTACTATATTCTCCTTATTTAAAGAATCAGGGAATACTACACTAATTTCTTGCTGACTGTGGAACACTTAGTTTTGAAAACTTACATAAAAATAACCTTATACAGATTGAACAGACTATATTTATGAATATGTATGTATATGTATTTAAAAGCAATTGTTTTGGTATATCCAGAGTGGCATATGTATTTTAGAACTACCACTTGTGCCTTCTTATTATTTAATGTATGTCCAAGTTTGATTGTTTTAGTGTCGACCTTGTCTTCAATCTCAGATAACTCTGTCATCTCTTTGATCCATTCTATTGCTGAATCTTTAAAGAGGGCTTTTAATTTGAAATACTAAGTTTTTCATCTCTAGCATTTCAGATCATTTGTTCCTCAGTATTTCCATTATAATGTTGAATTCTTATTTAATGTCATTTATTGCCTTCCTTATTTTCCTTAGTTGTTTGTTTTTGTTTCCCACCAAGGAGCTGAGATTCTTTTTTTTTCTGAATATATTATCATCATTCTTTTGAGTTCTCTGAGATTTCTTCTTATTCACTCTTACTCAATGCTATTACTCTAGGATATGTTTTCTGGAGGAAATATAGTGTCTATTTTTCATGTTTCTATGTATGTTGTATTATAGTTTATGCATTTGATTTTATTTTGTTTCTTAAAAAATTGGTTCTATTCTTTCAATTGAAGTATTTGTGATGTGCATGTGGAACTTGGACATAGTATACCTTGTGTAATTCAAAAAACATTTTCTCAGCCTAGGAGCTAGGATGCCTCATGTTAACATGGGATTATCAGTAGGATGTTAACTAAGAGAACAATCATGCCTGGCTGATATGATTATAAAATTTGTGTACTAGCCAGGTATTAACAGTAGTTTGCTTGCTTTCAATAACTGTTGAAGAATAAACAACCAAAGATAATATGGGATTTGGTCATACTTTCATTAATAAGATTAAGAATGGGAAGGAAACTGGGTAGATAAGGGTAAGAATTAAGTATTAGTCCAACTTTATATAAAAATAAAAGTGGATATGGGGAAAACAATTAACAAGGGAAGTTGAAATAGTGTTAATGACTACAGATTTTTATAAATTCTTAACCTCTGGAAGATTATAATTCCTAAGTAAAACTAAGAAGAGAAATGATGAAAGAACAAATACAGAAATAAGTTCAGAGTATATAAGACATGTCTGAAGAGTACAGTAAAGAGTGCCTTATGGTGAACCACATGGAGAAATATAAATAGCACTCTTAAAACCTACCTGAACAATGTACAAAAAAAAGCAAAGTGAACACAAAATTTATATGCAAGTGTGTAAACTAAATAGTGTAAAATAAGAAATGAAATAATATTTATGCAGTGAATTGCTAGACAGGTGTGAGTTGAAAGATGAAGTTATCATATTCTTGTAACTCTAAAAGATTAATTTGTGGGAGAGACAAACCAGAGCCTTTGATTTCTCCAGTTTCACTGTTTTGTATATTCTGGTATATACTGAATGGGATGTTTAAAGTCCTATCCTGGAAGCCATGCATTCTACCATGGTGTCTTCTAGGCCTTCAGAATGACAGTGTATGAGGATCAGCACTTCCCATTAAGCTTCTTGTTCCTTGAAAGATTTCACCTTTACTTTTTTATAAAACCAGTTTATAGTTTATTTCCTGGCAGGGCCCATAGGTATAAGTCCATTCTAAATTGACTATAGGTCAGAGAGTTGGAATTTACTTCTGTTACTTCAAGGTTACTGTCAACAGGTGTGGTAATTCAGGTATTAAGAAGTAGATCAAAGTCTAAGGATCCAATTAAGTTCCTATTTCCTTAGGGAGATAACAATGAATTCCACCCAGGGAGTGTTTTGCCTACAGAATGTTTTGGTCTGGGGGTAAGTGTTGCTTGTCTTCTTCTGACAACAGAATGTTTAACTAAGACTGTAGCCCATAATCCTTCAAGTTCATTCCTTGTATCATATAAGTGAAGGTTTTCTTTTTTAATCTTACCCCTAATTTTTGGCATCGGGGACTTTAAGCAAATGGATATTAAATGTGAGCAATTTACAGTATTCACTGGTTGTCCCTCATGATGCCATTCTATGTTACTATTTCTTATTTCTTCTATACCTATGTTCCTTTAGCCTAATAATTCTAATCCTCATGCTTCTACCCTAGAATGTAGGTGGCTTAGAAAAATTTCCATAATTATTTATGTTTGCAATATAATAATCTTTGCAACAAGAAAGGATGATGAAATTAGATGTATAACTCCTTATATTTTAATTTTGAATTTCTTAGATCCAAGTAATTCAAAGTTATGTTTACATCTTTTACTTAATAGTTTAACCCAAGACTGAAATTTGCATAACATAAGGTTGAGTGAACATTCCTTCAATAAGTATGTCACATAGTAAAGCTGAAAATACATTTATGTTTTAAGAACTTATAAGTTCATATAATAAATATTTAGCAAATCAGAAAAGGCATAATTTGTACAAATAGAGATCTTTTCAAAAAGAGTTGCCTATGATTTTCTTTTTTTAATATGTACTCAATAAAACTAATATTCAAATTTGGATAATATAGTACAATATTTTTATATATCAACCCTTTAAAAATTATGTATTAATGTCTACTATCTTTGAGCAACCATATTGAAATTCAAGAAATGAATATCTAATTTCTTATCCTTATGCAACAAAAAAGCATGTATTGATGCACACCATCGATGGCTTTTCTTCAGTGGTTATAATGTGATTTTATGGTAAAGTTGAAGTCTTTTGATAGTTACTACAGAAAAACAGCATAATATAAACTCAAATAGAAACCTCGTTTAAATATCTGAGGGAAGAAGTTAACAATGACCTAAGACTTGAAAGATATAACACACTATATTTCTATGGCTGTTTTAAACTTTAAGATGTTTAAAGCAAATATTCTTTTCCAAATCCACAAATGTATCATTTATTACATTTTTAAAAAATATGTACTGTCAGTTTCATTCTACAAAATCTATAATTGGAATATTATCTTCTAATTTATCAAAGTACAATCTTCAAATGATTACCATTTTCACACAATCTTCACATGAATACAGGAACACATTTAATTAAATAAATCTTTGTTATATGTTTCCGCATAAGTAAGGGCTGTCACACTTCAACTTACTTAAGGGCTACCACATACATCATTGTAATAGAAACAAATATTTTGTATAAGAATATTAAGTATGCATTGAAGCAAAATTTAAGTGATTGCTTCAAATTCAGTCACAGAGTACAATGCAGACACATTCTGTCTTAATTACTATACTATTGCTCTGAAGAGACACTGTGATCAAGCCAACATTTAAAAAAACAGCATTTAATTGGGGGCTTGCTTGAAGTTTAGAGGATAAGTCCATGACAGTCACTGAATAGAGTAAGGCAGCAAACAGGAAGGCAGTTGCTGGAGCAGTAGCTGAGAGCCTGGATCCTTATCCACAAGCATACAACAGATAACAGATAGGCTCTTGAATCCTCCAAGCCTACTCTCAATGATACACCTCTTCCCACAAGGTCATACCTCCTAATCCTTTCCAAACCGCGATACCAGCCCAGAAGCAAGCACTCACATATATGAGCTTATGAGCATTATTCTCATTCACCACCACACATACATAAATGAATGCAATATTGGCAAGCCATAAACTTTGGGAGATTTTAATCTTTCAATGAGCATAAAATGTATTAATAAATACTCTAACAATACAGAATGGTGATAAGATGTTATCTTATGGATATTATCAGATGTTAATGTTACAGAAGACAGCATTTATTTTGTTTTATAAAATTTTATTGAGACATGATGTAAACTCTTTTAAGAGTTAGTGTTGTTGTAATAAAAAACTCAGTTCTGTTAAATACCTGTCCAGTTCTCATCTTGAACATTGGAGATAGTAGAATACAACTGTAATTTATAGAATGCATATATATATATATATATTACACACACTCACACACATATATGTATATTACACACAAGAATATCAATATATATTGACATTACTATAATTTTATATGGAAATGCATAGTTGAAGCAATTAAAAACACCCTTGAATTGAAGACTTTGTATTAAGAAGAAATGAGGGTCAAAAAAAGGTTTAAGGAGGCAATGAATATGTACTGGCATAACTGTAGTGATGACTTCAATGATATAATCTTACCTCTGAACTGAGTACATTGATTAAATATCTGCAGTCATCAGTGTATCAGTGTATGAGTCGCAACATAATCAAATGATTTATTAAAATAACTGAATGTTTAATTTGTCAGATATCAACATCAACCAAAGCCTTGAATATCAGCTCTATTTTCAGCCCTAGAAATATATTTCTCATGGAAGAACCCATGTATTTGTATACCTATTATCTCTTGGAGGAGGTAAATCGTGGTGGAGACAATATATTTCATGAACAGAACCCTATGATTGTCTAAGGAAAAAAAACACTAACAATATTGTGCTAGATTTGTGTAAGTCAACAAGCAAAACACAAAGCTTCTGAAACTGGGGTGATTTCCGTTCTGAAACCATAGACGAGAAATAGTTTCTCATGCCTTTTCATTATATACTAAGTTTCTACGTTGGCTTTCTAAATTGTGCAGAATTTATTTTGTATTTTGAGACACTGTCTCTCAGTTTCTTATTGTGTTTTCCAAGTAGTTTTTAATAGATATTGTTGATTGAGACATTATCTCATGATGTATTCCTGCCTGGCCACAAACCCAGTCCTCTCACTTCAGCTTCCTGAGTGCTGAGATCACAAGCATATCCCACCATGCCCAGTAAAAATTGTATATATTCTTGACTATTTGACTATGAGCATTTTCTGTCCAACTTGTCCATTTTATTTCTGAGCTTTGGTTGATCGATAGTAAGCAATTAGAACTGAAAACAATTTAGAAAACGGTCATCTTTCACAGATTACAAGTTGGAATGTGCAGATGCCAGGGATACTGTGATCACACACTCAAGAAGAACAAACCATAGAAAGATGCTTGCTAGAAAAACTGAGACATGCCATTTGATAAGTTAGACATAGCTAAAATCCTTTAAGTGCAAAAGCTTACTGAGACAGAAATGATTTGATTAATCACTTCAGAATTTTTTTGTTGGATGATGAACATACAGGTAATAAGTATTTGCACAAGAAATTGATGTTGAAAAGAATTGAAATATTAGATATTTCTAGGGAGAAACTGTTAACTACAAAATCTGCTATTCATATGAAAAAGCATCTCTGTTTAGTAGGTGAATAAAAGGAAAGAAAGAATTGTGATTCTTTCTAGTTTATATACTTTGGTACTTGTCAATTTTTTTTGTCTGTGTCTACTTTGAACTTCTTATGGGATACTTAAACAACTTTGTGGTTTTACACTACATTTTTGTGTTTCCTAGTTTTTCTTTAATTTATTTCACTTTCTTTTTTCATATTTATTTGTGTGTATGCATATGTAAACAATCCTGATTAATTAAATGTTTGATTTGGGAAGGGATGAATAAGTTTAAAGTAAATTCTTTATATACTAGCATGGAAATACTGTATAATAGTAAATAAATAAATACATGAATAAAATAAATTCACACATGCTAATTTGTGTGCAAGAAATGGTATGCAGCAAATATTTCTGACTCTACCTTAGTCAGCTCTTCTGGTCAGATATTTATTATAGTTTTGAAAATAATCAGGGAAAGAACATAAAATAGGTTAATATTATATTTCCTGAAGTTGTATACAAATTAATTACATGACTTCAATAGGTAAGCTTTTAAACAATATTGCAATTATGGTTTTTCAGTAATTTTCATATTTACAGTAATATAAATACATGTAAGTATATATATTCATAAGAATGTATTCATGCATATTCTCATTATCCATATGTATATTTATTCATATGTTGTAAGTATTTATTATTAATTCAACTATATAGAAATTAAAATCCTTCACATGAACATTATATATAATATCAAAGGAAATATTTTTGTGAGTATTTTTATTCATTCTACTCATATATCAAAAAATGAAATACTTTTTTAACGTAATATTTACCAGTTATAAACTACATGTGAATATATATGACATTTATCTTCAGTAGAAGGAATGTTGCATTTTTTGAAAGTTTTTTAGCATCTAAAAAGATGATCACGTGATTTTTATTTTTCAGTTTGTTTACATGGTGGTGGATTACGTTGACAGATTTTTGTATGTTGAACCATCCCTGCATTTCTGGGATGAAGTTGACTTTATCATGGTGGATTATGGTTCTGATGTATTCATGGATTTGATTTGCCAGTATTTTATTTAGTATTTTTGAATCTATGTTCATGAGTGTTCTATGAGTGTTCATGAGTGTTCTATGTTCATTGAATCTATGTTCTTTCTTGGTAATGTCTTTATATGGTTTGGACATTGGGGTAATTGGAGCCTCATAAAAAGTGTTTGGCAATGTTTCTTCTCTTTGTATTGTGAGGAACAATTTAAGGAGTATTGGTATTAGTTTTTTGAAAATCTTGTAGAATTCTGAGCTGAAACCTTCTGGTTATGGGCTTTTTTTGTTGAAAGACTTTTGATGAATGTTTCTATTTCTTTAGCAGTTAAAGGTTTATTTAATTTGCTTATCTGGTCATGATTTAGGTTTGGCAAGTGATATTTATACAGAAAGTTGTCCATTTCCTTTAAGTTTTCCAATTTGTGTAGTACAGGTTTTCAAAATATGTTGTGATGATTCTCTAGATTTCCTCTGTGTCTGTTGTTATGTCCCCCTTTTCATTTCTTACTTTGTTTTATTGGATATTCTCTTCCTGTCTTTGGTTATTTTGGATAAAAGTTTGCCTATTTGTTGATTTTTCTCAAAGAACCAACTCTTTGTCTCATTAATTCTTTGTATTATTTTCTTTGTTTCTATTGTGTTGATTTCAATTCTCAAATTGATTATTTCCTGCTGTCTAGTTTGCTTGGGTGAATTTGCTTCTTTTTGTTCTAAGGTTTTCAAATGTTCTGTTAAGTTAGTAGTGTAAGATTTTTCCAGCTTCTTTATGTACACAATTAGCGCTATGAACTTTCCTCTTAACACTGCTTTCATTGTGTTCCATATATTTGGGTATGTTTTGAGGTTATTTTCATTGAATTTTAGGAAGTCTTTAATTTCTCCATTTATTTCTTACTTGACCCATTGATGGTTCTGGTGAGCATTGTTAATTTCCATATGTTTGTCAGCTTTCTGGAATTAATGTTGCTCTTGAATTCTAATTTTAAGCCATGGTGATCTGATAAGATACATGGGGTTAATCCATTTTTTTTGTATTTGTTGAGGTTTGTTTTGTTACTGAGGATGTGGTCAAGTTTTAAGAAGGTTCCATGAGGTGCTCAGAAGAAGTTATATTCTTTTATGTTTGGAGCAAATGTTTTATAGATGTTAAGCCCAATTGATTCATAACATCTGTTATTTCCTTCATTTCTCTGTTAATTTTTTGTCTGACTGACCTGTCCAGTGTTGAGAGTTAAGTGTTGAAGTCTCCCACTATTAGTGTGTGGGGTTTAATGTATGATTGAAGCTTTAGAAGTCTTTCTTTTACATGTGAGGGTGCCCTTGTATTCAGGGCATAGATGTTCAGTATTGAAATTTCCTCTTGATGGGTTTTTCCTGTGACTAATATGAAATGTCCTTCTTTGTCTCCTTTGATTGATGTAATTCGAAGTAATTTGTTAGATATTAGGATAGCTACACCAGTTTGTTTCCTATGTCTATTTGATTAAAAAAAAATTCCCAGTCCTTTACTCTGAGGTATAGTCGGTCTTTGAGTTTGAGGTGTGTTTTTTTATGCAACAGAAGAATGGATTCTGTTTTCATATCCAATCTGTTAGCATGTGTCTTTTTATAGGTGAGTTGAATCCATTTATTTTAAGGGATATTAATGACCAGTGATTGCTATATCCTTTGAATTTAGTTTTCATTGTTGGTGATATTATTTTGTGTGTTTTCCCTTCTTTGCGATTTGCTGCTGTGAAATCATTACTTGTCTATTGATATAGCCAACTTCCTTAGGTTGGAGTTTTCAGTCTAGTACCTTGTGTAGGGCTGGGTTTGTGGCTAGGTATTGGTTAAATCTGGTTTTATTGTGGAATATCTTGTCTTGTCCTTCTATGGTGATTGAAAGTTTTGCTTGATATAGTAGTCTGGGCTGGCATCCGTGGTCTCTTAATGTCCGCATAATGCTTGACCAGGACTTTGTGGCTTTCATTGTCTCCATTGATAAGTCAGGTGTAATTCTGATAGGTCTGCCTTTATATGTTACTTAGCCTTTTGCCTTTGCAGCTCTTAATATATTGTTTCTTTATTCTATATGTTTAATGTTTTGATTATTATGTGGCAAGGAAAGTTTTTTTTATTATCTAGTCTATTTGGTGTTCTGTAAGCTTCTTCTATCTTCATAGACATATCTTTCTTCAGGTTGGAAAAGTTTTCTTCTATGATTTTGTTAAATATATTTTCTGTGCTTTTAAGTTGAACTTCCTCTCCTTCTTCTATACCTATTATTCTTAGGTTTCATCTTTTCATGTTGTCCCATATTTCCTGGATATTTTGTGCTAAGCTTTTGTTAGATTTACTGTTTTCTTTGATTGTTGAGTCTATTTCTTCTATTGTATCTTCAGCACTTGCTATTCTTTCTTTCATCTCTTGTATTCTGTTGTTTATGCTTGCATTTGTGGTTCCTGATTGTTTTCTCATGGCTTCTGTTTCTATAATTTCCTCAGCTTGTGTTTTTTTATTGCCTCTACTTTTCTTTTCAAGTCTTGAATAGTTTCTTTCATATGTTTAGTTGTTTTTTCTTGGTTTTAATTAAGTGATTTGTTGATGTCTTCCAATTTTTTGTTTGTGTTTTCCTTCATTTTTTTGAGGGAAGTTTTCATTTCCTCTTTATGGGTCTCAAAAATTCTCCTAAAAATATTGTTTAGGACATTTTCTTTTGCTTCATCTATACTTGGTTGTCCAAGTCTTACTGTTGTAGGGTTACTAGTTTTTACTGGTGTCATGATATTCTTTGTGGTGTTGCTTGTGTTTTTACCTTGTCTACCCATCTTTTCCTCTTATTGGTGTAGTTGGGGCTGTTAGTGACTGTGGTGATCAATCTTCCAGGTGCCAGTCGTTCCAAAGCTCAGATGTTCGCTCCTCCTGGTGCAGTCAGTGCCACAGTTCCAGTCACCCTGTTTGTCATTCCATGTTCCTGGAGATAGCTTGGTGCTCGCAGGGTTTGCTCTGCTCCTATGGAGTTTGCTGTCTCAGGCCTGCTCCAGGAAACTGCTTATTGATTTGCCTTCAAATTCACATTTAACTATCTTTCTTATACAATCCATAATTATCTTCTCAAGGATAGGACCAACTATAATGGTCTGGGCCATTCCAAATTAATAGTCAAAAAGAATCCTCACAGACATTGTGACAGGTTTTAATTCCATCTTATAACTCTGGGTTGTGTCACATGCATCTGTAATTAACTATGCCAGGTCATCATGCTTACAAAGCAAGCAAATTATTCATTGGGACATTTTCTCATCTCCAAAGAAGTCTTTATATATTAAATAGGTACATATTATGCTTAGTAGTTAAATGAAATTTAATGATTCAAGCAGCTATAAATATTGTCCACTTTTGATTTTTTTTTTTACTGTTGATTGTTGTGACTTTCAAAAACTAATTCATGGAGTCTTGTTTTTGAAGTATAATTTTGAGTTAACTTTGAATTTATTTATGCTTTCTATTTTTAAGTATTTTATTTATTCATGATTTTTACATTATTTTTCATCTAATTTCTGTGTTATCCTTATAATATTATATTATGTTTTCTCTAAAATTGAATTGACTATATGTTCAAAATACTGATTTTAAGAGTTTAGTTCAACCAAATGAATCCTTATTGTTTATTAAAATCTTTTTAAAAATTAAAGGGAAAAAAGACAATACAAAACAAAAATGAGTGGGCTCAGGCTCCAGAAAGAAATGTACTGGAGAGATGACTAAGTGATTAAGAAAAATACTGCTTGCTCAAAAAAAAGTAATTAAAAGAATACTTTGAAAATAAAGGTATCAGAATTTGGAGATTTACCACCTAAATTATTGTAAAGTTATTTTGTTTATAAATATCTGCCCATAATGTGGTTTTCCATATAGAACTCCAGTACTATACCTTGCCCTCACCTTGCTCAGTCACTACTTCTTTCAAAATTGTTCCTCTTCTGCTTTCAACTCTTAAAAATATTTTTCATTGTACATCTGAGATGGGAAAACAAGGTATTTGCCTTTGGAGTGTACTAAATTTTGATTAACTTGATGAACTCTTCTGTATTTTCAGGTTCCAACATTCCACTTTGCATACATTTATGAAGAGAATCTTATCCTGCTGAGCAACGTGTTCAGCTGCCTAGGTGATCAGGCAAGATGTATAAACGGAAGAGTATGATGTTACAAATCACTTAAAGTTTTGCCATGAAGAATCTACCACCAACGTTCAAATGAAGATAATTTCCCTAATAAACTGCAAAGAAATATCCCTGCATAGTGAGACAAGATTAAGATCACTTTGTCTCTAAATTAACATTATTATCTCAGTAATTCTTGAAGACATAAGTTGGTCCATTCCTGTTTTCTTTAAGTTGTTTATTTTTCTTAAATGAATCTTTACATCTAGATCGGATTTAAAAAAAATATGTTTCAGAGGATTTTTATGTCTTAAATTGATTCGGAAACATGCGTGCAGGAAACTTACATTTTCACTACTAAAATAGCTTTATAAATGTAAGCTGTTAAGATTCTTCTCACACAAAATTATTGTTAATATAAAAAACCACTAAAGAACCATGCCCTCTTTCAAGGAAGAAGGGGGAGGGAGGAGGGGTGGGGGGTAGTGGGAGGGGAGCGGGAGAAGGGGAAGAAAGGAAAAAAATTTTTTTATCTTTAATTATGTTCTTGAATGGAAAAAATAAAACAAAACAATGTATGGAAAAAAAAAGAATCATTAGAAACAATCTGGCTCTACTAAGAAAAAAAAGAAAAAGAAAAAAAAGAAATTGCAAAAAAGAGGAGCTGAGATGAATAACTGGTCCCAATTCTCATTTCCACTTTAATTTTTTAATCACGTTTTGTATATTTTATTACATTAAGCTTATTCTTAGTTCAGTTTTGTTTTCTATTTAACCATTTGAAATGGGACTGATTTCTAAACATAATATAGGTATATAAAATGTTATTGATTTTTGTATGTTCATTTTGTGTCCTATAACATTTTATAAATTCTAATATATCTTGGTTATATTTGTTTAGTTTTGTGATTGTAAAATTATGTCATCTGCAAATAAACAATGTCACCTTCTTTACTTCTTTAAAAAAAAAGAAGATGTTTTTCGGATCATGAAAGATCAGAGTTGTTTATGGCTTTAAATCCAAAAGTAAAAAGAATACTGTGTTTTTCTTTTCACCACTAAACATTCAAATGACTTGCATATTAATATTATCATATACATATTCCACTTATCTCATTGTATAATAATACATCTATTTAGATCTAATAAAATAAAGTTTTGAATTCAAATTTCTTTTCCTTTTTTACTTTCAGAATACTTGAAAGATTTGAAAATATCAATTCTATTTAAATGCCCCACTTCTTTAGATTCCTGCACATTGGAATTTGTAGATTTGTTTTTGTAATGTTTTATGGTCCATTTTGGAGGCCTAACTTATATACACATAGGCATACACACATACACACTCATAGGCCTGTGTGCTAAGAAACAGCAAAGAAACACAAAGCAAGCCTAAATTTCTGTTGTCCTGACTTACTGTTCTTTTCAGATACTACTATCCCTGGTGGCAGAATATGATTACCATGCTCACTTATATTCAGTATATAACTTACATATCTTTGTCTTTGAAGGTCACATGTACTTGCATACACACATACATACATATATATTACATGCACATTTTCTAGGTATTACACTTACATTTTACTTTATTCCCCAGTGTTACCCCAATTCAAGAAACACATTAAAGCTTACAACTTAAATTGGTGAACAAATGAAAATAGGCTGAATTTTCTTTACTTTCATAGCTCTAAATTTTGAAGGCTTCCCAATACTAAACATTTTTTTTATGGGCAGCAATTTGGTAAATTATCAATGGAAAAAAAACAGGGAAGTTTATTCCTTGAAACCAAAACATACTTAAGTGCCCTTTTTCCTTTGCAATTTGCCCCCTTTTTGTTTAAGAGTTTTCATGTATTTGAAATGGTATACTATAGAGAACCTGCACTGCTTGACTAAAAATTTAGTGACATTGTTCTTGGTTTATATCTGGAAAATAAATTGAGTCTTTGGAATTTTATAGACAAAATTATAAAAGATCAATAACTTTAGCATTTAAATCATCCAAGGTAGCTTTCCTAAAAGCAACAAGTATCACTATTTCATATTTCTGAAAGATTGGGTATCATGTTATCAGCAGGAATATACAAAATATGCAGTGTGTATATAATATATTTACATAATGTAGTTAATGTATTATTTTTCAGTAAATTTTTATTAATGAAAATAGTTTAAAATACATGAAATAATTCATATTCTCTGCTTCAAAATCATGTAATATCCATTGTATTTAAACAATTTGACTAATCTATGAATTAGTAAAAATTTGCAAACCTCCAATGATTAATTTTGTCAACTTGATTGAATTTGAGCAATGCCTAACAGAGTTGTTGTAAACTTTTCGTGATGCAACATGAAATTACTATTTACAATTGTTTCAAGTTACATTCACAATGATCTTTGGATATTTGTTAGCTCTGGACCACAGGTTGGAGGTAAAGCATTCTTGATAGAAGTAGGTCATAAGGGCTGGGTGGTGAAAGACTTTATTTCACCAAGTCTTTATTTCTGCATTTCCTTTTTCTCAATTTCTTTTTTTTATATATTCTTTGATTTTTCATTCAAAAATTTACACTTCCTCCCCTTCACCCAGTCCCCTCCTGCTCCCCATCTACCCCTCCTCCACCCCCTGCTTCCTTAAGAGGGGGCAGGATACCCTGACCTGTGGTAAGCCCAAGGCCCTCCCGCATACATCCCAGCCTAGGAAGGTATGCATCCATATAGACTAGGTTCCCAAAAAGCCAATACATGAAGTAGAGATAGGAACCAGTGCCATTATCATTGGCTTCTCAGTCAGCCCCCATTGACAGCCACATTCAGAGATTCCGGTTTGATCATATGCTCATTCAGTCCTGGTCCAGCTGGATTTGGAAAGCTCCCATTAGATCAGGCACACTGTCTCAGTTGGTGGACCAGCCCCTCGCGGTCCTGACCTCCTTGCTCATCTTTTCCCACCTTCTGCTCTTTGACTTGACCTTGGGAGCTCAGTCCATTGCTCTGATGGGAATGTGGGTCTCTGTCTCTATCTCCATCCATTGGACGAAATTTCTATGGTGATAATCAAGATATTCATCAATGTGACTATGGGACAAGGCTAGTTAAGGGACCCTCTCCTCTGCTACCAAGTACCTAGCTGGGGACATCCCCGTGGACACCTGGGATACCAACCAGAGCCAAGTCCTTTGCCAATCCTAAAATGACCCCCTTCATGTAGATATCTTATTCCCTTCTCCAATATCCACCCTTCCTCCATCTCCACACTCCCACTCCCCTAAGTTCTCCCCAGTCCTTCCCTTCTCCCTCCCCCTTTCCCTTTCACCCACCCCAACACCCACCCCTACATTTACCTCTATCCCCACTCCCGTGCTTCCAACTTTTGCCCAGAGATCTTGTTTGCTTCCAATTTCCAGGAGGATCTATATGTTTTTCTTTGGGTTCACCTTGCTATTTGGCTTCTCT
>PVIU01026296.1:0-22237 GCA_004026605.1 Ondatra zibethicus | reverse complement strand
CACATAATCCAATAAAAAAAAAATGGAGTACAGACCTAAACAGAGAACTCTCAACAGAGGAATCTAAAATGGCTGAAAGACACTTAAGGAAATGTTCAACATCCTTAGTCATCAGAGAAATGCAAATCAAAACAACTCTGAGATTCCATCTTACACCTGTAAGAATGGCCAAGATCAAAAACACTGATGACAACTTATGATGGAGAGGTTGTAGGGAAAAGGGAACACTTCTGCATTGCTGGTGGGAATGCAAGCTGGTACAACCCCTATGGATGTCAGTGTGGTGATTTCTCAGAAAATTAGGAAACAACCTTCCTCAAGACCCAGTAATACCCCTTTTGGGTATATACCCAAAAGATGCTCAATCGTGCCACAAGGACATGTGCTCAACTATGTTCAAAGCAGCTTTGTTTGTCATAGCCAGAACCTGGAAACAACCTAAATGCCCCTCGATCAAAGAATGGATTAAAAAAATGTGGTACATTTACACAATGGAGGACTACACAGCAGAAAAAAATAACGACAGCTTGAATTTTGCAGGAAAATGGATGGAACTAGAAAGCATTATTTTAAGTGAGGTAACCCAGACACAGAAAGACAATTATCACATGTCACTCATAGGTGGCTTTTAAACATAAGGCAAAGAAAACCAGCCCATAAATCACAATCCCAGACAATTTAGACAACAATATGGACACTAAGAGAGACTTATATAGATCTAATCTACATGGGAAATAGAAAGTATAAAAAGACAAGATCTCCTGAGTAAATTGGGAGCATAGGGACCTTGGGGGAGGGTTGAAGGAGGGAGGGGAGTGGCAGGAAGGGTAGCAGAGAAAAATGTAGAGCTCAATAAATATCATGGGGAAAAAAAAGTAAAAAAATAAATAAAAATGTAAAGTATCGTGTTTGTGCATCTCATTTAAAAATGTAATGTATAACTAAGAAATATAGGTTAACAGAGTCATCTATAATAGTCAAGCTTGTAGTCATGTTAGTTAGGATTTCTAGACATAGAGATATAGTTCAGATGGATATATATTCTTCAGATCTTTCAAAGACCTTCAGAATATGGCATTTAAAATGTTTTAAGAGCTTAGGACTTTTCATGACAATGAGACACATCTGCTCCTGGCAGCATCAATCTACTTCAAGAGGAAGATGAGCATCATAGAGGTTCCTTATGGAATTTTTTAGCCATTTGGGTAAGAAACTGCTCTTGCCTGGACTGCTTGATATTATGTTGTATAAACTGGACTTGCAAGACCCACAGAAAAATGACTACTGATGTTGCCTAAAGAAGGTGAGACAGTCCTTTGGGGATCCTGCTTCATGAAAGAATCTGCCAGACATTCTGCAGGATACAGTAGAAAGTGACTGACAAACTGTCAATTTAGGATACTACAGGCCAGTAGGCTGAAGGTAGGTGCCACAACATTACCGAAGAACTTTAAGTGTCTATCCAGGTGGTGAGATGTCTCTGTCAATTCTAGAGTTTTGTAAGTTGCTTACAATGTACTCCCTGTTTACTTAGGTAATGTTATATCCTTCTGGAGTCTTTGATGGAGTTGAAGAATAAATAGTTATAATTATAGTAAACAGTTATAATTATAGTTTTCCTTAGTTATGATAAAAGATAAAGTAGATATAAATATTGTAGCTGTAATTCTTGTTTGATGCTGTTTTGCTATATGTAAAATTTACTATATAAAGGTTAAAACCTTCCTTTTCAATTTAGGTAGAAAAGGGGAGGTGATGTGAGATTCCCCTTTGTATGTTGTGAATATGTTTTATTGCCATTGGTTAATAAAAAAACTGCTTTCGGCCAATGGCTTAACAGAATAGAGCTAGGTGGAAAAACTATAATGAATACTGAAAGAAAGTAGGCAGGGTCAAGGAGAAGCCATGTAGCCGCCCACAGGAGACAGACACACTGGAACCTTGCTGGTAAGCCACAGCCACGTGATGATACATAAATTAATAGAGATGGGTTAGTTTAGGATATAAGAGCTAGCTAGCGGGGCTGGAGAGATGGCTCAGTGGTTAAGAGCACTGGCTGCTCTTTCAGAGGTCCTGAGTTCGATTCCCAGCAACCACATGGTGGCTCACAACCATCTGTGATGAGATCTGGTGCCCTTTTCTGGCTTTCAGGGATACATGGAGGCAGACTGTTGTATACATAATAAATAAATACATCTTTCAAAAAAAAAGAGCTAGCTAGCAATACACTAAAGCTATTGACCAAACAGTAATGCAAATAATACAGTTTCTGTGTGATTATTTTGGGTCTGAGCAGCCATTTTGTGAATGAGCAGCTTCTGCCTACACACATTCATTTTAAAAAGTGAACTATTTTTCATACTTTGATCTTGGACTGACATTTTGAGTTTTTCAAGCAAGTTAAAAGTTTAAGTGATGATATAGAAGTACCTTACCTCTAGTATCAAAACTTTGCTCTCCCTACAGAGAAGCACACCACAAAACTACAAATCTTATACACATTCTAATGCCACTAAAATAAAATGGGCCCATAGAGATATTACTCGTGAAATGCAGGAAACAAGATGCATTAGACCCTAACTACTGAAGCTTTTTGTTCAAACTACAAACCTTTCGAGTTTTTCTGCTTTAATTTTTGTTCCAAAATCTTACTCCAAACCTGACTGAGAAGAACAATCCCACAGCATAATGTGAGCACTGAGCTATCTTAAAATCTCTGCCAGTTCAACTGTGCATCACCCTTGAACTTAGACTCCCCAGTCTTGGAACACAGACCAACTAGTTTTCACTAATTCTTACCAGAAAGCAAAGCAAAGAGCCTTGAATCCAACTCCCAAGAGCCCTTTTTCTCATCTGAAACCTCATGAGCATGGTCTTGACAGATTTCTGGTCTCAGGTCTCAGGTCCCACCAGATGCAGCCACTGAGCCCTGCTTGCACCCTAAGTCCTCGCTAACACGCAGCTCGGCGCTTTCCTAGAGTCGATGCATAGAATTCTCAGCCACGTGGTTTGATTTGGGAACCTACTTTCTGCTGCCAGATTTGCAATTTTTTCACCATCTGTCAAATCCCTGAGGAAACCAAGTAACGGGGGGATTGCCATTTTGGCTTATGGTTTCGTCGTGATCAGAGTGGGGAAGAGTTCAGCAAAGCTTATTGTGGCGACCAGAAGCAAAGCCAGTGTGGACACTTTCTCCATTTCCCTTCTACTCCTTCTAGACCCTGGCCTGAAGATGATGCCACATGCAAGCCAGGGCTCATCCTCTCCAGACCTCCGCACAGACACAGGCAGGGAAGGGCTCCACTGTCCTGTGAGACACCTCTCTGTACAATCCAGCTGTAAATTAGAGTAGACATCAAGGTGGCCTACTTGAGAAGGCCACCTCTAATGTAATTTTCTGCCTGAAGAAATACACATCTGCGATGTCTGGACACTCAGAGCACCAGTGTGGCCTGAACACAGCTCATCACTGCACTAAGGCATGCGCCTGTCTCTGCAATCCCGATGACACGTTTTCAAGAACACTATTTATATTTTAATCAAATGGCACTAGTTTAGTGCCTATATCTCATTGCAGGACATTATTTTTAAAGATTTTTCTTTCTCCTCCATTTTTTGAAATTCCTATTAAGTGTATTTGGAACTTTAAATTCTACCCTATCTTGACCTCTGTTGCACTTTTCATTTTTAGCTCTACTTACTTCTCTGAGGACTGAATTGCTTCTTACTGCTTCTCTTTCACGTTGCTGTTCCTGTCTTACACACGTTACCTACTTACTGCACTCACCGGCCTTCAGTTCCAATAACTACACTTTTCCTTTCTGCAAGTTTCCTTTGACTATTACTCTAGAACTGCAGTGTGCTTTTCAAACTGTACTTTGAAATTTATAACTACAGAATTTTAGATTTATAAATTTATAAATCTGCAAAAATATAACAAAGTAATTTTGTACCAAATGTTAGTGTCTTACCTCAACGTGAACACAATTAGGAAACTTGATCATATCATCCACAATGCCCTCTTAACCCCTCCCCTCACATTCTCCCTCACTCTTCCCACGCTGTCCCCTTCTACTTTACATGTATGCATGTGTACATGCATGTGTGCATGCGTGCGTCAATTAATTTCAAATGCTTATATTGTTGCCTGGGTTTGACCCATTGCAAACTTTCAGACTAGCTTTACTATGACTCCATCTTCTCTCCTCTGCCATTTTCCCTCTCTGTCTCTCTCTCCTTCAGCACTGCACTGTAAAATGCTTGAAGTATACATTTACCCTCCCTGCCCCAACTAAAAAGCAGCAATTTATGTAGCCTTGAGTCTTCCACCAGAGAATGATGTTCAGAAGTGATATCCACAGACTAGGGTTGTCCATTGCTCTGGAGTGTCAGGGCCCAAATGATGGGGCTAGGAAGGAAATATGTGGATTTGATAAATATGTGGATTTTGACATATGTATAGTTATAAATTAACCCAAGTATACACACATATTTATGTTTATTTTATGTATAAAGTAAGTATGACTGCAAGGTCAGAAGCTTGAGTCTAGCACCAAATACTGAATGGAGCCTTCACCTCTTTCTTTGAAAGTGAGATCTCTACTCCTATTAACACAGCCATTCATGTTTTTGCTGAAACACAGTGCGCACACAAAGTACTGTTAGAATTACAAAATAATTCTTGTCAGAAACAAATTTAACACATCAGGATACCACAGGTTTATGCACAGATTTTTCTGTAGCCTTACCTTATACAGTAAAAACAGTTTTACTAAGTAAATAGTCAATGTCTGTGTGTGTGCAAGCGTGCAGGCATGTGTGTGTGAGAGAGAGACAGACAGACAGAGACAGAAAGAGACAGAGAGGGGCAGAAATAGAGACAGTGGCACAGAGAGACCAAGACACAGAGACAGGCACAGAAACTGAGAGCGACAGAGAAAGAGCCACAGCAGTCAGATTCATTTGACAATTTGCAATCCATCCTCAAGTGGAATGGCTTTACCACACACAGGAAACTGCACATTTTGTGGCACATAGGTATTGATTTTGTTTACTTTTACTTACAGTACTAGGCATTGGGTCAACAACCTGTGAATGCGAGGCACTGATGTACTACTGAGCCACATCCCAAGAGCACGAGATGGATTTTGACAAATGCACAGCTATGCACTGCCCACAGAGTGACACAGAGCACTTCCACACCTCCTCAGCTTAATGTGATGTCTAGTAAGAGGCAATCCCTAGCCCTTCTGACTAGACCAATGTTCCCATCCACACATCTTGTTCCGTTCCAGACTGTCTTAACCCATCTCTCCACGAGCAAGCTGCACTAACGTGCGACCCCAGCACTCTGTACTTCCATCTGTGATCGCTTCGGTTCGTCTCTTCCCCCTTCCCTTGGCTCTGAGGCCTCCTGCTGCAGTACAAGCCCCTCACCTAAAGCATACTCCGGGGTAGCTCTCACTCCCGCCTCAGCTGTCACTGGTCCCAAGGAAACTTTCAGGGTTGCTGGGGAAGCTCAAGAATGTGGGGTTTTAGTCTCACAGCATCGGGAAGGCGTAAGGAAGCAGATAAATGTCCAGCCTCAGAGGAGCTGCTCTTACGAGCATTCATCATGGCTCTTCCCAAGTCCCCAGAGGATCTGCGTGTCACACTCCTGTGTGGTAGCCAGCCTAATAAAGCACATACTATTGATCTTCTAGCTGCATGTTTAAGTTCTCCTCACTCTTTCATGCACCTGTCACCTCTTCTGTAGCTCATCACACAGGAATCCAGCCGTGACACACTTCTACTCCTGCAGGCTTTCATCCGCACTGACACCTCAGCAACGCTCTGTCTTCTCAACCTGAGCTTCAGTGCAGATTCACTCACTAGCACTCATGCACCACATGACCTCACAAACTTCACTTACTAAACATACATTCTCCACGAGTGCAGTGATTTTAGAACCAATTTCTCAACTATGTTTCGAGCACCTAAACCACTAGATACACAGCAGGTGAAAACATGTCCTGAATAAGTTAAATTTTCAACTGCCTCCCATACAAGCACAGAATAAGGAATACAGAAAAATGAAAAGAGCCCCTGAAAAACTAAGTGGCCATCAAATTTAAATCGTAGTGAGTACCAATGATGGCCCCGTGAATCCGCTGTGGGTGGTCAGTACCTGATATCCACAGTCACCATGAGGGTTACTGGAAACACGGAGGGGCACGAGAGTCTAAGACAGTACCATACAGAAACAATGAAGCACACCAGCGCATCCACGGAGAAAACGAAAGGGACGTTACCTGGACACTGGATGAAAGACCACTCGAAGTTCTTTTCTTTGGGGCAAAGGCTGGTGTCGAGAACCACCTCGCTGTTGTGTGCTCCGCCGACTCTCATTGGTCCCCGGGAGGACCCTTCAGTGCAGTACCCTCTCCCTGTGTTACTGGGGTCATTGCACCAGCCACAGCCGGGCTGCTCCAAGCACTGCCCACAGGTTCTTAATCCAGAGCAATTCTGAGCTGCACGACAGAAGTATTAAAAAAAAAAAAAACGACTTTTATTATCAAGCAGAATTATATGCTTCAGGAAAATGTTGTAAGAAGAAAGACATTAAAATGTCATCTGTGGTTAATAGAAATATTTTGCATAAATATCTAGCAGGCACGAACAATTCATCATACACATGTATATATGCACACATAAATATGTACATGTGTATACATAGTACATGTCATGAACAAAGAGAAGATAAATTGAATTGGATGTTAAAAGGGATAACAAGAAAACATGGTTAACCATAACCCAGGGAAAAGGAAAATAAGGCAGCGCTTAAAGATTCCTGGGTTTCTTCCCATAATGGGACATCAAAGAACTGACCCAGAGAGCTGGTAACATCAGAAACTCAACAGCCAAATGTTAGATCCAAGAATTCACGGATTTTATTTATTGAGAGTTGTTTGGTGTCAAGAGCCTTGAAGGCTGGGTTTTAGAAGATAGTAAGAGTCATCTCAAATCGTATTAAGAAATAAAATACAACATCCACTTATTTAACTTTCTAGACAGGAAATTCAAAGGCATGAAGTGTTTTCCTTTCCAAAGTTAAATCTTCTTGGGTCCTTGGAACACACAGCACTAAATAGAAGGTCTCCATCAAATCCCACCCCTTAGAGCTTGGGCAACTCCACAGGAGAGGAGGGGAAAAGAGCGTCAGAGCCAGAGAGGACAGAGAACACCAGAACAAGGCCCTCTGAATCAACTAAGCAAGACCCATATGAACTCACAGAAACTGGAGCAGCAAGCACGGGGCCCACACGGGCCTGCGCAGGTCAGCCCTCGGCATATACAGTACAGCTCTCCACTTAGTATCTAGACAGGACTACAGAGTGTGTGAACAAGTGGGTCTCTGTTCCTTGTGCCTGCTCTTAAGGTTTTTTTCCCTTCTGTTGGGTTGACTTACCCAGCCTCAATGTAATGAATTTTGTTTTCTCTTATATTCTATTTTGTCGTGTTTGATTGTTATCTCGTAGAAGTCTGTTCTTTACTAATGAGAAGCAGAAAGGGAGTGGATCCAGTGGGGACAGGAGGGACGGAGGAGTAGAGGATGGGGAAACTGTAGTCGGGATAACGGTAAGGAAAAAGAAACTACTCAATAAAGGGGGATGCTGCATCTCGCCAATACACGGTGATCAGTGACAGTCCCTTTAGCAGACATGTGGAAACTCAACATGTCATGCACTGCTACGCTCTCCACGGTTCCCTTGATCTGAAGCATTTTCCTTACTTCTGTGATTATGGGTAGTTCACATATTTACTGACGGTTTTGATGATTGTCTTCAAAACTGTATTGGTTAACTATGAAGTCAATGAGAAATAATAAAAAACTATCAAATCTTACATAGGTACAATTATGTACTGTGATATTCCAATTAAAACTGACCTGTGATGAAATAAAACTGACTGAATCACACCCAAGATAGTTTATACTGCTTACAATCTAAATGTAGTCCCTAGGAAAGGAAATTTACCTTAGAATTATCTTTTAAAGGAAATATAAATAAGATGTCATTAAGGTATCCTTTAGATCAATTAAACTACTCTCAGTACAATGTTCCTGCTAAGACTTCCTAGACAAGTGGGGAACTCTTGGGTTAAACAATCACACACTTCTGTATTGACTGAGGAACAAACTCCTGATCTACTTTTATTTTTCAAGTAGATTTTTCAGCTTTAAGATAAAATGCCATGTTCAGAGAAGTATTCTAGTCCTTAGATTTCATTAAAAACAAAATTCTGAAGCAAGGTGGCACAGCTTTGGTTCTGTCTAAAAGTACAAAGCAACACAGAGTGTTAAATTTACTGAGAATCCATCGTCCAGTGTGTAATGGTGACTCAGAACTAAGAATTTATGTTTTCTTTTCTTCTTTTTCTTACAGAAGATAATATTAAGTGAAAACTTATGTACTTTATTATATGAAATACAAAAACTTGGCCTTGTTGACCGTGTTCTTTCCTTTACAGAAGCTTCTCAGTTTCAGGAGGTCCCATTTATTGTTCCTCTCAGTGTCTGTGCTGCTGGGGTTCTATTTAGGAAGTGGTCTCCTGTGCCAATGCATTCAAGTGTGCTTCCCACTTTCTCTTCTATGAGGTTCAGTATGGTTGGCTTTATGTTCAGGTCTTTGATCCAGTTAGACTTGAGTTTTGTGCATGGCGATAGATATGGATCTATTTTCATTCTTCTACATGTTGATATCCAGTTATGCCAGCACCATTTGTTGAACATGCTTTCTTTTCTCCGTTTTATAATTTTTGCTTCTTTGACAAAAATTAGGTGTTCATAGGTGTGTGGATTGATATCCAGGTCTTCATTGGATTCCACTGGGGGGTCCTCTTGTCTGTTTGATGCCAATACCAGGCTGCTTTCAGTACTGTAGCTCTGTAGTAGAGTTTGAAGTCAGGGATTGTGATGCCTCCAGAAGTTCCTTTATTATACAGGATTGTTTTGGTTATCCTGGGTGTTTGCTTTTCCATATGAAGTCTAGTAAGATTCGATCCAGGTCTGTGAAGAATTTTGCTGGGATTTTGATGGGGATTGCATTGAATCTGTAGATTGCTTTTGGTAAGATTGCCATTTTTACTATTTTAATTCTACCTACCCAAGAGCATGGCAGATCTTTCCATTTTTGGTGTCTTCTTCAATTTCTTTCCTCAAAGATTTAATGTTCTTGTCATACAGGTCTTCCACTTGTTTGGTTAGAGTTACTCCAAGATACTTTATGTTCTGTGTGGCTACTGTAAAGAATGCTGTTTCTTTGGTTTCTTTCTCATACTATTTATCATATGTGTAAAGAAGGGCTACTGACTTTTGAGTTAATCTTGTATCCTGCTACATTACTGAAGGTGTTTATGAGTTGTAGAAGTTCCTTGGTAGAAGTTTTGGGGTCACTTATATAAACTATCATATCATTACTAAATAGTGAGAGTCTGACTTCTTCTTTTCCAATTTGTATCCCCTTAATCTCCTTTTGTTGTCTTATTGCTCTAGCTAGCATGTCAAGTACTATATTGAATAGATATGGAGAGAGTGGACAACCTTGTCTTGTTCCTGATTTCAGTGGGATCACTTTGAGTTTCTCTCTATTTAGTTTGATGTTAGCTGTTGGCTTGTTGTATATTGCCTTTATTATGTGTAGGTATGTTCCTTTTATCCCTACTCTCTTCAAGACCTTTATCATGAAGGGATGTTTGAATTTTGTCAAAGGCTTTTTCAGAATCTAATGAGATGATCATGTGGTTTTTCTTTTTCAGTTTGTTTATATAGTGGATTACACTGACAGATTTCCATATGTTGAGCCATCCCTACATCTCTGGGATGAACCCTACTTAGTCATGGTGGATGATTTTTCTGATGTGTTCTTGGGTTAAGTTTGCCAGTATTTTATTGAGTATTTTTGCATTAATGTTCATGAGTGAGATTGGTCTATAATTCTCTTTCTTAGTAATATCTTTGTGTGGTTTGCACTTCAGGGTGATTGTAGTCTCATAAAAAGAGTTTGGCAATGGTCCTTCTGTTTCTAATGTGTGGAACAATTTGAGGACTATTGGTATTAGTTCTTCTTTGAAAATTCTGCACTGAAAGCATCTGGTCCTGGACTTTTTTTGGTCAGGACACTTTTGATGACTGTTTCTATTTCTTCAGCAGTTATAGGTCTGTTTAATTTGCTTATCTGGTCTTGATTTAATTTTGGTAAGTGATATTATCTAGAAAGTTGTCCATTTCCTTTAAGTTTTCCAATTTTGTGGAGTATAGCTTTTTGAAGTATGACCTGATGATCCTCTGGATTTCCTCCATGTCTACTGTTATGTCCCACTTTTCATTTCTGACTTTGTTAATTTGCATAGTCTCTCTCTGCATTTTGGTTAGGTTTGGATAAAAGTTTGTTCATTTTGTTGATTTTCTTGAAGAACCAACTCTGTCTTATTCTTTGTATTGTTTTCCTTTTTTCTATTTTGTTGGTTTCAGCTCTCAATTTGATTATTTCCTGCCATCTAGTCCTCCTGGGTGAGTTTGCTTCTTTTTGTTCTAGAGTTTTCAGGTGTTCTGTTAATCCAGTAGTGTGGGATTTTTCCAGCTTCTTTAAGTATACATTTAATGCTATGAACTTTACACATAACACTGCTTTCATTGTGTCCCATAAATTTGGGTATGCTGTGCGGTCATTTTCATTGAATTTTAGAAAGTCTTTCATTTCTTCCTTTATTTCTTCCTTGACCTATTGGTGATTCAGGTGGGCATTGTTTAATTTCCATGTTTTTGTGGGCTTTCTGAAATTAGTGTTGCTGTTGGATTCTAATTTTAAGCCATGGTGATCTGATAAGATACATGGGGTTATTCCAATTTCTTTGTATCTGTTGAGGTTTGCTTTGTTACCTAGTATGTGGTCAATGTTTGAGAAGGTTCCATGAGGTGCTGAGAAGAAGGTGTATTCTTTTCTGTTCGTATGGAATGTTCTACAGATTTGTATCACATCCATGTGAGTCAGTTCCCTTAGTTCTCTGTTAAGTTTCTCTCTTATAGCTAGATTTGAGGGAAATCAATCTCCATCTTCCTGACGTAGCACCACATCAATTCCCATAGTGTCTGCATGGATCCCCACTCCCACCAGGAATGTGTGTGTTCCCTCTGCTCCACATTCTCACCAGTGTGAGCTGTCACTTGTTCTGTTGATCAGAGCCATTCTGATCTTACTTTCGGTTGTAAGATGAAATCTCAGGGTAATTCTGGTTTGCATTCCCCTGATGGCTAAGGATGTTGAACATTTAAGTGTTTCCCTGCCATTTGGATTTACTTTTTAGAATTCTATTTAAATCTGTACCCCAGTTTTTAATTGGATTGTTTTCTTGATATCTAAGCTTTTAAGTTCATTATATATTTTAGATATTAGCCCTCTGTCAGATGTGTAGTTGCTAAAAGTCTTTTCCTATTATGGAGGCTGCTGCTTTTTATGAATGAGTGTCCTTTGCCCTGCATAAGCATTTCCATTTCAGGAAGTCCCATTTATTGATCATTGATCTTAGTGTCTGTGCTATTGGTGTTCTATTCAGAAACTCCTTTCCTGTGCCATTAAACTCAAGGCTATTCCCCACTCTTTCTTCTGTCAGGTTCAGTGCATCTAGTTTTATGTTGATGTATTTGCTCCATTTAGAGTTGGGTTTGTGGAGGGTGATAAGTATGGGTCTATCTGCACTCTTCTACACCCGGTTTTGACCAGCACCATGTTAAAGATCCTGTCTTTTGTACAGGGTATATTTCTAGCTTCTTTATCAAAAAAAAAAAAAAAACCAAGTGTCCATAGATGTGGGAATTTACATCTGGGTCTTCAGTTTGATTCTATGGATCAACATGGCTGCTTTTGTGCCAATACTATGCTGTTTGCATTACTATAGCTCTGTAATACATCTTGAAATCAGGAATGGTGATACTTCCATCAATTCTTTTATCACTCAGGATTGTTTTAGATATCTTGGGTTTTTTATATTTACATATGAAGCTGAAAACTGCCTTTTAAGATCTGTGGAAAACTGCCTTGAAATTTCGTTGGGGATTGTATTGAATCTATAGATTGTTTTTGACAGTATGATCATTTTTACTATACTAATCCTACCATCTTCTGATAACTTCTTCAGTGTCTTTCCATCTTCTGATAACTTCTTTAGTGTCTTTCAATGTCTTAAAGTTTTTATCATACAAGTCTTCCATGAGCTTAGTTAGTTACCCCAAAGTCATTGTATATTTCTCGAGGCTATTGTGAAAGGTGTTCTTTGATTTCTTTATTAGTCTGTCAATCATGTGTATAGAGATAGGCCACACAACTGATTGATGTGAGTTAATTTTGTACCTAAATATTTTGCTAAAAGTGTTTATCAGCTGCAGGAGTTTCCCAGTGGAATTTTCAGGATCACTTATATAAACTACCATATTATCCTCAAATAAAGATACTTTGACTTCTTCTCTTCCCGTTGTTTCCACATTATCCCCTTCTGTCATCTTACTGCTCTAGCTAAGACTTCAAGCACTATATTGAATATATATAGAGAGATAGATATAGATATATACCAAAGGATCATATAAAATGTATATATATAGATATGTCTTTCAGTTTGTTTATGTGGTGGATAACATTTATCGATTTATGTATGCACGCACAGGGTCTGCACAGGTCTGAACTACATTCTCTGTGTATACAGCACTGTCTCCAGTTTAGTTGTTTTTATGGGATTCCTGAGTGTATGAGCAAGTGGGCCTCTGGGTCTTGTCCCTTCTCTTGGGGTCCTTTCCTTCTGTTTATTTTGTTCACTTCTGAGTTGTCAGTCTGTATTATGTCATATCATATTATTATCCCTCAGATGCCTGTTTATTTGCTAATGAGAGACTGAAAGGGGGTTGACCTAGATGGGAGAGGAAGTAGAGAGGAAGTGGGAGGAGTAGAGGGAAGGGAAATTCTTATCAGGATGTACGTGAGGAAAGAAATCTATTTTCAATAAAAGGGAAAAAATGTCAGGCGTTGGTGGTACAGGCCTTAATCCCAACATTTTGAAGGCAGAGTTCAAGGCCAGACTGGTGTACAGAGTGAGTTTCAGGACAGTCAGGGCTGTGCCTCAAACCCTGTCTTGGAAGGGAAAGAAAAAAACAGTGGCCCCATCGGTTCACATTCTTGAACGCTTGGTTCCTGGGCAGTAGAACTGTGCAGGAAGGACTGGAAGGTGTGCCACCTCTGAGGTTACAAAGACCCACCACAGGCCCAATGTGTCTCTCACTACTGTCGCAACCTCTCACCCCGTCACCAACTGCTGTGAATCAGACACAAGCTGTCCAGGCTTCCTGACATAGTGGCCAAGGACCAACCCTCTGAAACCGCAAGCAAGTCCCCAGTCAAATGCTCCCTTTAATTTTTTTAAGGAAGTTCAGGGAAAGCACTGCCGCCTGCTTTCCCACCCTGGCTTCTCAAAGGTGACCACATCAGTTTACACCGCGACTGCTATTCTCCATGGAAACGAGACTCCAGCTGGCTAGAGACCAGTACAGTATGAAGATCAGTGACTCCAGGAATCTTCTAGCCGTTCAACACTAAACTGGCACTGCTGAGGCATATAACTTCTGCACTGAGCAAGTGTTCTAAGCGTCTTGAATATGTGCACCACCGCTGTTGGACTAGCCAGGTGCAATGGGCTCTAAGTCACTCAGATAAATCCTCCCTTCTCCGTATTCTCTTGGTCCCGTTCCTCCGGGGAAGCCCGCCTGTGCAACCCCTAACCTCCTCCCAGCTGTTATGGACTAGCTCCCATCCACACGCGTGCTCGCCACACAGCTTCCCCACCCACATCGGCATCCTTAACAAAGCAGTGCAGCTGACGGAGCAACAATGACCTCACAGCCTTGGAAAAGGCCAATTGGAAGCTAATGTTGAAAAAAATAATTAGGCTAATACAAAGTGAGAACCCTATAAAACAACGGTGTTGATTCTTCAGGAGTATCAGTCACATAAGAAAAACGGGGAGGGGAAGAAAATTATGCCAAGGAAGCCTTAAGGACACGAAAGCCCTGGAGGAAAGAACCATCTGGAAACATTGGTCGTTGTACAATATGCTCAGGTCACACGTAGTGGTAAAATGGTAATATCACAGCAAATTCAAAATGAAAACACCTAAAATCAGAGGCTGATAGCACAAATAGATTTTAGACCTCTTCCTGATAGCGTTTTTCCCATCACTTTAAGTGCCCCCAAGGGTCACATTTCTTTCCACCTGTACTCACGGGAGCAGGTTGCCGTCTGCCACTCCAGACACTGCCCGTACGGGAAGGAGATGATGTAGGCGTTGGAGTCCACGCACCGCTCTGTGCTGCTGCACCACATGCACTCCATGCCGTTGCTGGTGCAGTTGGAGCAAGAGGTGCGCAGGGAGCACGGCTTCTTGCATGGCCTTGCGTTCTGATTTGGACTGACTGGAATAAATCAATGGCGGCAGTTATTCCTTTTGGTGACTTCATTTTTAAGCTCATCTCTACTTCTCACCATGTGTATGGGTGCTGTGCCTCATTCATGCATGGATGCCACTGCAGGTGTGCCTGGGGCCTGCAGAAGCCAAAGGAAGAGGGCAGCAGAGTCCCCTGGAACTACTGTGAGAGAGGGTGACAAGTTTCCGGGTGGGTTCTGATCCACTCAGCCACCTCTTCAGGCCTCTGGTGATTTTATTTTAACACAAATGCTTGGGTTTTGTCTGCTTTGCTATTTTTTAAAAGAGTCATTTGAGCAGACTGAAGCATTATAATACAAGGAAAATGATTTTTAAAAAGTTGATATGTGAACTAATTTAGTGCTGGATTTGAAAACACATAATCCCTTTATTCTTAATTCTTTATAAAGTGTACAGTTTTTAAAATTGCAAGCAGTCCTCTAATGTGAGAGTTTCTCTTTCTATTGTCTCAACAACGCATAAGCAGACTTACTTACCCCGCCAAAGTTTCTCCGTAAATGTTCCATATCTTATTTAAGCAAATGTCCTGTGACTGTGTCTTTGGTATGAACAAGTGAAAATATACAACTTACGATAAAATCATTACACAAAAAATACAGAATTTATCGTACACATGAGGATGACGGTCATTTTCACAAATAAAATAGCAACTATTGGCGTGCTGTTGAAAAACTGGAAAGCGCACCGCTCTGGGAAAGCGAAACAAGTCTTCGAATTATTAAACCTAGAACTTTTAGATGACAATCAAACCTACATTCACTATGTAACCCAGAGAAATTAAATCACAGGCCATTCATAGAACCGTCGCTCTAAATGGCCCAAAAGTAGAGATATTCGTATGCTCACAGTCAGAGCAACTTCATTCTACATAGCTAAAAGGAACCCCAGCACCCACCAGAAGATGAACAGAAAAATAAAATGTGACCCATAAATACATCGGACCATCACTCATCACGCTAGAATAAACTCTGAAGACATTGTCCTAAGGGAACAGGGAAATCACAGAAGGATGAAGCAGTGAGACTCCAAACATGAAATACCCAAAGGATCAAATTCACCAAAATGGTGCGATGCTGTTTTCCAGGGCTCTCAAAGAGTAACAAATGTTTTGTTTGAAATAATATAGAGTTATGCCAGGCGGTGGTGGTGCCCACCTTTAATCCCAGCACGAGTGAGATCCAGGACCGCCAGTGTTACAGTGACAAACCCTGTCTCAAAAAAAACAAATAATTTTAATTTTGCAAAATAAACTAAGTTTTACAGAAATAGGAGTGATGGCTGCAAAACAATGGGACACACTTAATACCACATAGCTGTACACTCACAGTGGATTAAAACAGTAAGCTGTCATAAAATTTGCATAGCCGCAACAAAACACGACTCTTTAAAAAGAAAAGCATTCAAACACTTCTTATTCACCTTAGAAAATCAATTTCAAAAGAAGTAACAAAAGTATTTCTTTTTAGATAACTGAAACAATACAGTTATAAGATTAAAACATACTCAGTCATTAATCTGAAAGACAAGTCTTTCCTTCAAACAATATTATGATAAAAGCAAAAGACTAACGGATTCAGGTCATTGTGAAACTGTGACCACAACCACATGTTCACAAGAATGCCATAGCAATCAAGACAGAAAGGTCACATAGACAGTACAGTGGGCTGGAGAGGAGGCTTGCAATTGAGAACACTTAATGTGCATGCAGTCGAGGATGCTTCCCAGAACCCACACAGAGGCTCACAGCCATCAGAAACTCCAGTTCCAGGGGACGGACCCTCTCTCCTGACCTCCACAGGAACCCACACAGAGGCTCACAGCCATCGGAAACTCCAGTTCCAAGGGACCGGACCCTCTCTCCTGACCTCCACAGGAACCCACACAGAGGCTCACAGCCATCGGAAACTCCAATTCCAGGGGACCGGACCCTCTCTCCTGACCTCCACAGGAACCCACAGAGGCTCACAGCCATCGGAAACTCCAGTTCCAGGGGACGGACCCTCTCTCCTGACCTCCACAGGAACCCACACAGAGGCTCACAGCCATCGGAAACTCCAGCTCCAGGGGACCGGACCCTCTCTCCTGACCTCCACAGGAACCCACACAGAGGCTCACAGCCACCGGAAACTCCAGCTCCAGGGGACCGGACCCTCTCTCCTGACCTCCACAGGAACCCACACAGAGGCTCACAGCCATCGGAAACTCCAGCTCCAGGGGACCGGACCCTCTCTCCTGACCTCCACAGGTATGCACATGGTGCGCAGACATATATGCAAGCAAAACACTCATCCACAAAGTAAATAAATTCTCAAAATTTTTGTAAAGGAATAAGGAAAATTTAAGAAAATATGCAAAAATAAACTTTTCCCATTACAAGTTAATGCTAAGCGCAGTAAAAACAACTTGGGTGTATAAATAAACATTGGTATGAGGGGTGAATATTACAAAAGGCTCAACAAGTCCCCGCACTCTAGAGAGGAAGCCGGGGCAGCAGGCTGAAGAGAGCACAGAAGGCGGGTGCAGCTACTTACCAACAGGCTTCTCACAGACAAGGCCATCTGCCATAGATGTACAAGGGTTCGCCTTCAGTCCTGCCACTGCAGCCCTCTCCAGATAAGCACAGAATCCCGAATCATTTGGTTCGCCAGGAAGCCACTGCAGCGTGGTGTTTGTAAAGGGAGACATGTCCTCCCATCCCCAGTAGGATATGTTGATCTTACGTAAGCCTACCCAAGGTGACACTTTCTGTGAACAACAGGACACGGGCATGGGAAGTGTCAGAAGTAAGACACTACATGACACTGCCCAACAAGCAGGTCACTATCATTAAATACACATTTAAGGACACTAAAGCTACCTTCCTAATCCCTTTTACTTCCTATAGCGATTTCAGGATCATCTAGAGGATGACGGAGATCACAGGACTGTTTTGAGAGCACTGGGCTTTCAGTTTAGCTATAGGTTGGATGATTTTTTTAGCCCTTGCTTATTTTTCCGCTCCTATAAAATGTGGATGTAGGACTGTCCTTAACCCCAGCATCCAGGAGGCAAAGGCAGGCTGGTCATCACAGAGAGGTCCAGGCCAGCCAGGGGTACACAGCAAAACCCTATGATTGATAGATAGATAGATAGATAGATAGATAGATAGATAGATAGATAGATAGATGATAGATAGATAGATAGATGGATGATAGATAGATAGATAGATGATATAGATAGATAGAGAGATAGATAGATGATAGATGGATAGATAGATAGATGATACATAGATAGATAGATAGATAGATAGATAGATAGATAGATAGATGATAGATAGAGAGATGATAGATAGATAGATAGATAGATAGATAGATAGATAGATAGATAGATAGATAGATGATATACATAGATAGATAGATTATAGATAGATAGATAGATAGATAGATAGATAGATAGATAGATAGATAGATGATAGATAGATAGATATAGATGATATAGATAGGTGATAGATGATAGAGAGATAGAGAAAAGAGAGATAAATGATAGAAAGATAGAATAGATAGATAGATGATGGGTGGATACATGATAGATAGATTAGATAGATACATATAGATGATAGAGATAGAGATAGATAGATAGATAGATAGATAGATAGATAGATAGATAGATAGATAGATAGATAGATAGATAGATAGATAGATGATAGATATAGATAGATAGATAGATGATAGATAGATAGATAGATAGATAGATAGATAGATAGATAGATGATAGATATAGATAGATATAGATAGATAGATAGATAGATAGATAGATAGATAGATAGATAGATATAGATTAGATAGATAGATAGATAGATGGATGATAGATAGATATAGATGATATAGATAGGTGATAGATAATAGAGAGATAGAGAAAAAGAGATAAATGATAGAAACATAGAATAGATAGATGGATAGATAGATAGATGATGGATGGATAGATGATAGATAGATTAGATAGATACATATAGATGATAGAGATAGATAGATAGATAGATGATAGATAGATAGATTAGATAGATACATATAGATGATAGAGATGATAGATAGATAGATAGATAGATAGATAGATAGATAGATAGATAGATATAGATGATAGATTAGATAGATACATAGACAGATGATAGTGAGAGATAGAGATGGATGGATGGATGGATGGATGGATGGATGGATGGATGGATGGACAGATAGAACGATGATAGACGGAAAGAGAGAGAGAACACCAAACTAAAGGGAAGAAATGTCGATGTTTAGCATACCACTGCTGCTATAACTAATACTATCACATTTAATCAAGTTTCATCAGTTATAAATTTAAGAACCTACAGATAAATCTGAAATCCGCACTGTTCACAAACAAAAACAAAATTAACATGTCCGCATGGATTCTGAATAAAGAGTTCACAGGACTCCCAGCTGGAATCCCCCACTGGTCGAACTTTAATAAAGTTTTGGGGAAAATGACGTCATCTAAGTCATAGACAAAGTCTGACTATCACATTAAAAATCCAATAAATACAAGTTGACAAAGCCACATAACTATTCTTAATAGCCTCACTGATCATCAAATTTAGCATGAACTCAAAATTGATTCTACAATTATATAACCTACTTTAATCATTATTTAAAGGAAAAATATATTCTAAAACCAAGTCCCATTGTTCTATTAGATTATGGAAACCTCTTTTTAAACAACTGATAATATATCTTCTAACCCATTAATTAATAATCACTATGATGGAAAATTACTAAAAGAATCATCCTTAATTCTTTTACATATGCAACATCAGAATAGAGAAAAATATCACTACATCTTATTTCTAACAGCATAAATAAAATGTTTATACATGGTATTCATGTCGTACAAAAAAAAATTCCTAGGGCGGTTAAGTTAGTCATAGACCTTTTTTTGTTTGTTTGTTTTTTTGCTTTGTTTTGTTCTTTTCTCTGTTAAGCAGTCCTGGCAAACCTTTAAATTTTTAAGTGTATAAATATAATGAATTACAAATTGCAAATAATCAATATTTCTTGGTTAAAATTAAAATACCTTATGAGTTTTCCTTTTGAGAATATGTCATATTGCCAAAAGAATATAGTACAGACAGCAATTAATAAAATTTGATAAAGTTCTTAGAACAGAAATTATTTTATACTATCTATCATGATGAGACAGAGGTAGGGTTAACAGTACTTCTGATTAGAAAATTATGCATGATACTCCACACTAGAATTATATGTTTGACACATTTGTTCTGAGAGATATTTAGATAACAAAAATCTGCCTTTTAAATCAATCCAACACAGAGATTTCACATTAAAATGTGTTCCGTGTCACAGGAACGTGTCCTCGACTTCCTATCTACAGCAAAGAAAAGTCATTTAAAATGAAATATTACTCCCTAACTCATCATGATAAGAATTTGAAAGAAAAGGAATAATAACAAAAATGAAGCCAGTGATAAAACATTTAATGTAACTATTGCTCAGTAAATGAGCCAGACAGGCAGTTGAAAGTAAAAGATAAATTATTATATTATGAAAATTTCTAGCACAACACCATAAATCATTGTAACATTTCATTAGCCATTTCCGATAAGTAAATGATCATTTGACCCAAGATATCTCTTTAAAGTGAATGAATTAGCCGATTTTTATTGGCCAAGGAAGGGTTATCTTAAGCCTGTGCACCGGCAATGACTCAGGATATAATTCATTTTATATAAAGATGTGCCTAATGAAATGTCACCTTGAAGTTTCCACTTCAAAATCCTATGAAAAGTTGTTTCCGAGAAAACAAAACATTTTTATGATGTGACTCAGTAACCCAGAAAATCTGAGTTTACTGTCCACTCCTTATGGATTACCTAACAGACAGCAGAAATCAGAAGCTACAAGAAGTCTTAAAATATAGAAATCAAGTGACCAGATTTGTGGCGATTTTGTAACCGCCAAAAATAACTGATGCAAAACACAGGAAACTCAACAGAGCTTTAAAGACCAATTCCAATGCTCCTGAAATTCAAATACGTGAGTGTGCAAATCAGTGCAAACCAGATGCTCGTGGGGTGACAGGACTCCAGGAGCACTAATCTTCATGTGTGCAGTGGTAAACCATCGAGTACATGTATTGCAAAAGAGAAGCCCCTAACATCACAAGAAAAAGAAAAAAAACACAGATCTCATCTGTATGTTCCACATATTTACCATAAAACTTTACGTTAAAAGACTGTTCAGTTTTTTAAAGCCTAAATATCGAAACGTCTCCTCAGCCTGCTAGCACACGCAGTGTGCACAGCACCCCTCATGCTGGAAGCTCTTAAAGACAAGAGCACAACCTGTAGGGTCTTTCTGACTTCCTTATAAATGTCTCCAAGGCCGGCAAAGCCTGGCTAGGGCCTTTGTCCCCGACCACTCCATAAGCTCAGGCTGTAACTAGCTGTCCCTCCTGATGGTCACGAAGCACCCCAAGTGCACCTACGACCACAGTCACCACACTCAAGAACTGCTCTTGTCTCTTTCTGCACTGCGCCATCCGAGAAGAGGACCTTACTGCATCTCTGGTTTTCATACAGCAGTAGACTACCAAGTATAACAGCTGGTTTTCATGGGTTTAATTAGAAAGTATCTGCCCATCCTTCAGATAGACATTTACTTTAAAAGACAAAGAAGAAGAAATCATTTCCAGGGATCACGAATCACTGCATACGTCCGTCACGTAAAGGGCTTACCTGCTGTGTGTACTTCTGTATTTCATCCAACACAAACTCTACCTCCTTAGAAGTTGTCAGAGAAGCAAGATTTCCACTGAGGTTATAGCAGTAAAGCTTCGCACTGTCGTAACTTTCCCTACTGGAATTGATCCGAAGACAGGCGTCCCCAACATGACGCCAGCCTTCTCCACAAAGGTGAGCTAGGTAAAGAAAAAGGAATTGCATCTTAAAAGTATGGTTTCTACCCATCCATTACCATCCCCTGACATCCCTAAGCTAAGATATCAGGGGACCTCCTTGAAACATCAGAGGATTTCAGGGATTTAGAGACATATCCCCTGTAGATTGTTTACATAGATGTCCCAATAATGTCCTAAAAAAGTGAAGATGTCCTACTTCACAGAGAACCCTATCTGTGGTGAAACCTCAATCTATTATCTAAAGTAATACATTTATTTTTAAAATGTTTAATAAATTTATGTAATGGTGTAGAAATATCTGGGTCACCCTCATTTCACCAAGTCCAGTGTTTCCCTCCATGCTCCGTGTCCACTGCTTCCCTCCATTCTCCGTGTCCATGTCCAATGTTTCCCTCCATTCACCAAGTCCATTTGTGGACACGGAGAATGGAGGGAAACAGTGGACACGGGGAATGGAGGGGAACAGTGGACAAAGAGAATGGAGGGAAACAGTGGACACAGAGAATGGAGGGAAACAGTGGACACAGAGAATGGAGGGGAACAGTGGACAGGGAGAATGGAGGGAAACAGTGGACAGGGAGAATGGAGGGAAACAGTGGACAGGGAGAATGGAGGGAAACAGTGGACAGGGAGAATGGAGGGAAACAGTGGACACAGAGAATGGAGGGAAACAGTGGACAGGGAGAATGGAGGGAAACAGTGGACACGGAGAATGGAGGGAAACAGTGGACACAGAGAATGGAGGGAAACAGTGGACACAGAGAATGGAGGGGAACAGTGGACA
>PVIU01026295.1:0-22221 GCA_004026605.1 Ondatra zibethicus | reverse complement strand
CATTTAGGTTCCAGTGATTAGAACTTACATCTTTAGGTTTGTTGGCAAGCACCTTTCCCTGCTGAGCCATCTCACTGGCGCCACAGAGAAAGCTTCCCAAGGACAGACTTTTGATCCCTTAAGCTATCATGCATGCAGTGGCTCTGTCCCTTTCTTTTAACCAAGCACTTACCGCATGTGTCACGACCGTGGAGGATGCTAGGTGATCAGTGGTTCCTGATACTTCCTCCCAATCTGGGTTAACTCACGTCACAAGACATGCCACAAAGCTAATCTTACAGCCAGAACCCAGCAAAGTGATTTTCTTTGCGTACTTCAAAGGGATATTAATCAAATCCTCTTTTAATTACACACGCTAGAGCGCCGCAATATTAAATCGCAGGAAATTAAATTTCGTCGTGAGCATAAGAGGGGCAGGCATGCTGAGAAGCAGAGAGTGGGGGGTGCTAACTCATTGCCCCTCTTCTAGGTTTTGATTATTACTTTGGAATCCCATACAGCCATGACATGGGCTGCACCGACACCCCCGGCTACAACTACCCTCCTTGTCCAGCATGTCCCCAGAGCGATGGTCTATGGAGGTAAGAATGTTCAATGCATTGATGGTGGGCTTTAAGTCGAAGTGGAGACCCGAGTTCTAGAATAAATGAGATAGGTGGGGACAGTTGAGGCAGCACACGAGATAAAAAGACATACAGGGCAAAGGCTTTTTATTTATGCCCCAGTGCAAAGATGAGAACCACAGTATTTCTTATGTTGGAATTTTCCAGGATCTCGGAATTGTTTAGCTCACCTGGGGAGAGCCTTGTGCCGGCCAAGATCTCACACAGGTGGAGCCTCCCTCCTTTGCCTCCTGGCTTTACTCCTAGACTACATCCTACTTATCTGGCCCAGACTTGTGATATGGGGGGGGGTACAAATGGAGAGACAGAGACAGAGACAGAAAGAGAGAGAGAAAGACAACATAGAGAGAGAGAAAGATGGGGAAGGCAGAGAGTAAGACACACACGGGGGGGCAGGCAGAGAGAAAGACACAGAGAGAGAGAGAGATGGAGGGGGAAGACACAGAGAGAGAGATGGAGGGGGAGACACAGAGAGACAGAGATAAAAGAGATAGAGACAGAGAGAGACATAGGCAGCAAGAGACAGGCAGA
Organism: Ondatra zibethicus; assembly: GCA_004026605.1. Classification (NCBI taxonomy): domain Eukaryota; kingdom Metazoa; phylum Chordata; class Mammalia; order Rodentia; family Cricetidae; genus Ondatra; species Ondatra zibethicus. The sequence goes on along the minus strand of PVIU01026295.1, from coordinate 21,067 downwards.
AAGAGAGAGAAACACACACCCAGATGGTGAAACAGAGACAGAAAAGCAGACACACACACACACACACACACACACACACACACACAGAGAGAGAGAGAGAGAGAGAGAGAGAGAGAGAGAGAGAGAGAGAGAGAAGGAGAGAGTCACTAAGCCTTACTGAGGTAACAAATTAGCTCGGTCCCCATGCTCCTCCGTCTCAGAGCCTGTGTCGTGGTATTCCTGAGGCCACAGGTGTCTGAACTGCTTAGAGAACGTCTCAGTTGACTCATTAGATAACATAATAGTTAATATAATAACGGTTTTTAATTGAGAAGTTGTTCCATCCTGAGTACTCCCCACCCTTGCGTGTAATCCACAGGACCAGTTTGTCTTGCCCAGGTCACACCAGAGATGGCAGAAGATAAAAATCCAGATTTCAGTCTGCGTCTCTTTAAGTCCAGGGCCCATGTCCTTCAAGTTCACTCCTGTGGCTGTTGGACCAGCATGGTGGATGTCATCACTTGGGTACACATGAGACATAAAGCAACAGACCCCTTCCCGGGTGACAGCGTGAAAGGCTGTAATGTGTGGTGCCGCCCCTCTTACACAGCTGTGTGTGGCCTAGGTGGTCACATCTGCAACCATTATATGTGACCCTATAATGGCATAATATACCTCAACCAATGTCTCCCTTTCTCCCTCCTTATTCTTTCTCTTATCATTAATCTATATTATAATAAAGCAGAATTGAAAGCATTGGCTTATTAGGTGAGACTTGAATTGGCAGTGGAATTCAATCTAGGCAATAAAATACCCTGAAAATTCCAGCAAAAATACAGAATAACCAAGCCAACATCATAACAACTTTTTATTTTTGTAAAGATTTATTTTTATGTTTGTGTGTGTGCATCTGTGTGTCGGTTTGTGCACGTCGGAGCAGGTGCCCACAGAGGCCAGAAGCAGGTGTCGGACTCCTGGAGCTGGAATTGCAGGTGGTTTTGAGCTACCTCATGTGGGTGGTTGGGTACTGAACTTGGGTCCTCTGTAAGAGCAGTGTTCTTAATTGCTGAGCCATCTTTTTAGTTTCAGCATCTTCAAAAAAAAATGTGTTTGGCAGTGATTTACCCAGTTTGACATTACCCTCTAGACTTCTTCAGCGGGTATTACAGCCCTTCTGTAATTGTCCCTGATGCTGCATGACTCTTGTCCTTTCACCTACTTCTTGGTGATGAGCAGGGCAGAGAGCTGCCGTTTGTCATCCAGGAGTTCCCTTTAAGGGGCACAGTGATACCGTGATGGACAAGTGTAAGCCTCCAGGACTAAAGATAGCTCACTCAAGACCATGGCCGGGGAGCTGTGCAGCCAGGAGGCAGCAGTCTGTCAGACTCACATCAGCCTTAGGACCTACGCCAAATATTGAAAACACTCTAGGCCATCCTATATATCCTGCCCTATTATCAGATTCCCCGCCTCCCTCATGAAATCCTGGCCACTGACTTAGGACAGTACCCACAGTACCCAGTGTTACCCACCATACACACGGTCACTGAGAGTGGACAGTGGAGAAAGCCAGCAGCAGGAGTTCTGGTGGGCTACGGGATTAACCTGTTCAGACCTCAGTGTGTCTCTTTGCAAAATGGGAACTGTAATGTCGCAGCAGGCTCATAAGCATCACGTCAAAGTTTTACAGTGTGGCGGGCTCATCCAAGGAGTGTAGACATCTTTTCAAAGGCAAGGGAAAAGCCACGACTGAGCTGTTCAGTCCCTTGGGATCAGCTATTGAGTGTTTTTATCTATGTGTATCGCTGCAGGGAAGCATTCTGTGATTGTTTAGGGTGTGGAAATGAGTGCCCCCCCATGTTTCCCACGCAGGAGCCCCGAGAGGGACTGTTACACAGATGTGGCCCTTCCTCTCTATGAAAACCTCAACATTGTGGAGCAGCCCGTGAACCTGAGTGGCCTTGCATGCAAGTATGCGGCAAAGGCAGTGCAGTTCATTGAGCAGACAAGGTAAGGCCAAGTGCCCTGCTCTTGTCCCCTCTCCCACACATACCAAGTCCTCCCACCCCGGGCCTGTCAAGGCCAAGGAGGGTTCCATGCTTCAACAGGCATGCATGCATGTCTCGTATATTCTAGCAACCTCAGTGTTCCTAATGAACTCTCTGGTCCTGGGTTAGAAGCCCCTCAAGTACGTTCTCAGCCTCCCTGTGGTCTTTGACTGTTCTGCCTCGCTTAGCACAATGGTTGTGGGCATTTTTCTTCTTCTCCTACTAGAGTGTAAGTTCCTGGAGGGTAGGGCCCACCCACTAGACTCAGGGTACTTACTCAGGGTATTTGTTGAATTCATTTGCTAGCAGGCAGTATGAGTTCCTTTCTGCTGCTGTAACAAATGACCACCAAAGTGGTGGCTAAACCAACTGTAACCATAGTAAGTTCTCCTCAGGTCTGGATGCTAGATGTTTGAAGCCAGTCTTAGAGGGCTAGCATCAAAGTGTGAATAGGTCTCCAAAAATAATTTTTTTATGCCACCTGAGGGCTGGGATTAAAGGTGTGTGCCATTACTGCCTGACTTTCTTTTAAGTTCTAATGGCTGCTGGCTCTCCTTGGTTTATGACCATATCATTCTAATCTCTACTTCTATTGATCCCTTGTTATTTCTACAGTAGTCAAATGCTCCTACCCTTCCTCTTTTAGACAGTCTCTCGTAGCCCAGGCTAGCCTCTAACTTGCTGTGCAACTGAGAATGTCCTTGAATTTCTGATCTCCCAAAATGCTGGAATGTATCACCACACCCAGCCTTCTTTTTAAAGGACACTAGTGATTAATAGTCAATCAGGAACCAGATGCGGTAACACAGTTCAGCACTCAGGAACTCAGGAGGCAGAATTCATGGCTAGCCAAAAAAAAAAAAAAAAAAAAAAGTCAACAAGATCTGTATAATTATACCTGTAAATTCCCCTTTGCCATGCAAGGTAAAGTTCTCCATTTTCAGGGACTAGACTTCAGGTATGTTTGGGGGTTGTTATCCAGGCTCCCACACAGGGTTTCAAATAGGTACATCTATAGGGCCCACAAAGCAGGTCTGAAGAGTTAGCTCAGTGGTTAAGAGTATTGACCACCCTTTCAGAGGATCCAGGTTCAATTCCCAACACCCACATGATATCCCACAACCACCTGTAGCTCCAGTCCCAGGAGATCTTATTCTTCTGGCTTCCAAGGGCACTGCATGTATGTGGTGCAGAGACATACATGCAAGCAAAGCACCCATATGCATAATACAGAATTTAAAGAAAGCAGGCTGAGCATGGGGCAAACATACCCCATCTATTGTAAACAGTAGCTACTTAGCTCCAGCCATTGAGGATGGGTGAGCCTGGAGCATGAGCCTCTGGTATCAGATCTTTCCAGTTTCTGGAAGAGACAAGCCTGATCATGCAGAACTAAAATGGCTTCATCCGTGGATGCCTAAGCAGACCAGCTCCTGACTGTGCGAGATCCTGCAGTCCTTGCTCAGCCGTGTTGGGCTTTCCTAGAGACAGCATCCAGGAGGGCAGAAGTAGCAATGAGGTCGCCCCAGTCGTCTGTGTGGGCTCTTCATAACACAGGCCATTACTTCAAGCCCAGAGTAGCATCCCAGGAGGTTAGGGGTTCCATCTGAATGAGTCCCCAGACTTCTCTGAGAAACACTGTCAGCGGTCTCGGATTTCTGGTAAAGGTGGAACGTTCTGATCTGGAAGGTTGAGCATCTCCCAGCTGCCTGCAGCTGTGAAACGGCCCTAGTTCCCTTTGCCCTGCCACAGGCAGACAGTTTGTGGTTGGTGAGGGCCGTTTCCTGTTGTTTTACAGTTTTCAGCCTTCTGACAGGAGGATGGCAGCTGGCTGGGGCTGGGGACTGTGTAATTCTTACTCTGCAGGGGCGGTGGAGCCTGGCACCCATCAGTTAAGGGACTCATTAAGAGACAAATAAATTAATATTTTTTCCATACCAAACAAAGGAAATAAGAGTTGGCCAATTTTTCAAAGTGAGAGGTGATGAGTCCATTGACTTTTTAACTTCAGAGAAGGATTAATCATAGGGCATGCAGGTTTCTTTAAGATTTGACTTGCCGATTTAGCCATGACTTTCTCACTGAAACAGAAAAGCCTCCTGTGATGGATAATTTTATGTCAACTTGACACAAGCTAAAATCATCTGAGAGGAGGGAACCTCAATTAAGAAAATTCCTCTGCAATATCAAGCTGTAGACAAGCCTTGAGGGCATTTTCTTAATTAGTGATTGATGGAGGAGAACCCAGGCCATTGTGGATGGTACCATCTCTGCCTGATGGGCCTGGGTTCTATAAGAAAGCAGGCTGAGCAAGCCATGAAGAGCAAACCAGTAAGCAGCACTCCTCCATGGCCTCTGCATCAGCTCCTGCCTCCAGGTTCCTGCCCTGCTTCAGTTCCTGCCCTGACTTCCTCCAGGGTGTTGTGTATTGCATATTTAGGTCCCTTACAATTCGAGTGTTGAAACCATAACCCTCAGTCACACAAGACATGTCCAACTTTTTGACCCAAGTTGTTATTTACAAAGTTTGTATTTGCAAACTGCACGATCAATTCACCAAAGAAAATCACATATGCACACAAAAATTTTACGCTTTAAGTACGTTTATGTTTGGCAGCATTCATAGATACCCTGTGTACATGTGGCCTAAGGGGGTGGAGGTTGGCCACACTTTCACCTGGTGGGATATCATTAGGAGGTGGGGAACCTTCGGAAGGTGTTTCAGTCAGAACGATGGAGCCCCTGTGATGGGATTAGTGCCCTTATTGGGAAATGATGAATTTCTCTCTTGAGGGTGAAAGGGAGGAAGGGTCTAAGAATGGAGACACTGGACTTCCCATGTGCCAGGTCTGTGAGAATGGCCATCATGCATAGCATACCAGTAGGTACCTGTTCCTCAGGTCTCATGTGATCCTCTTATCTATCTATCTATCTATCTATCTATCTATCTATCTATCTATCTATCTATCTATCTATCTATCTATTATCTATCCTTCCATCCATCTATCTATGATCTATTTATTCATGTATTTATTATCTATCTATCTATCATACATCTATTCATGTATGTATTATCTGTCTATTTAGTTTTTGAGACAGGGTCTTATATCATATGCTAGCCTTGAACTCAACATGTAGTCGAGCATGACATTGCAGTTCTGGCCTTCCTGCCTGCAGCCATTGAGTGCTGGCTTATAGGGGAGGTGGTGAGTCAAGAGGACTCTGAAACAGATCACCAGGGAGTAGGAAGCCTGTTAGAATAGTTATTGATGCCATGGACCGAGAGAGAGTTACCTGCAGGTGTGAGATGCCCAGTGTAGGTATAAGAGAGCTAACCATTCTTACCCACTGAGCCGCCTCTCCAGTCCCACCCCAGGAAAATCTTACAACACCCCAGCTATATAGGTATAGAACATAGGTCCATAAGCCAAACATTTCCTGATAATAAGTCACAGGAAAATATTTCTAAACAATTCTGTGGCATACATGTAATTTTTACCATTCATTAAAGATGAACTCGTGTTTGTTAATTTTCACATAAAGATTTAAATCCTCTATGGCATAGAGCCTCTTCAGAGTTAATTGATGTTACAGTTCTGTAATCATGTTGAAAATACCACTTCATACAAATATGTAGTACAAAGTGGTAAAAGTATGTTTAACACCATTTTAGAAATGATTGGGAAGTCTGTCCTGATGGTGAGCCAAAATTCATTGAGTGATTTAAAAAAGAAAAATGAAACTCAAACAGCTTTTTTCTTTTTCTTTTTCTTTTCTTTTGGTTTTTGAGACAGGGTTTCTCTTTGTAGCCTCGGCTGTCCTGGAACTCACTTTGTAGATCAGGCTGGTCTCCAGCTGAAGAAGCACTTGCTCTGCCTTCCAAGTGCTGGGACTAAAGGTGTGCGCCACCACCACCCTGCTCAAACAGCTTTTTTTTAAAAAAATTATTTTTATTGTATATATGAGTGTTTGCCTGCATGTATGTATGTGCACCATGTGTGTGCAGTGCCAGAGGAGGCCAGAAGAGGGCGTCAGGGTCAGATGGGGTAGGGTAATGGTAATGGAGGTTTAACTTCAGGCCTTGTATATCAAGCAAACATACTACCCCTAAGTACATCCCTAGGCCATTTTTTCTTTTTCATTTTTAGACAAGGGCTCACTAAGTTTCCTAGGCTGGTCTTAAACTCACCATGGATCTCAATCAGGTCTTGAACTGTGACCTTCCTACCTCAATTTTCTAAGTAGGTAGGCCTGCCCCCATGAGACCATAGAGTCTTTGCTAGGAAGCCACCCCAGGTACCTCAAGCCTTTCATCACAAATTTTCCAGGTTTAGTATAGAACAGAGCCTTGATCTAAATGTCCTCTGTGGTCACATATATCAAGGGATTCCTTGTGGCTATATCTTCTAGAACAGTAGTATAATGAGGCGAGCGGGCTGCGTCCCACTGCCCGGCTAGCTTAACCCACAAAATAACCACACAGAAATTGTATTAATTAAATTACTGCCTAGCCCATTCTTCTTGGCCAACTCTCACATCCTGATCTAACCCATTTCTACCAATCTGTGCAACACCACAAGGTCGTGGCTTACCGGGAAAGATTCTAGCCAGCGTCAGTCTCAGGCAGGAGCTTCATGGCGTTTGCCTGTCTGCCCTTCTTCCCAGCATTCTGTTCTGTCTACTCTGCCCACCTAAGGGTTGCCCTATCAAAAGGCTAAGGCAGTTTCTTTATTCAACTAATGAAAGCAACACATAGACAGAAGAACCTCCTACATCACAGTAGTTCTCAACCGAAGGTCATGACCCCTTTGGGGGTCAAATGACTCTTTTACAGAGGTTACATATTAGATATCCTGAATATCAGATATTTACATTATGATTTTATAACAACAGCAAAATGACAGTTATGAAGTAGTAATAAAATAATTCTATGGTTGGGGGTCACCACAACATGAGGGTCACGGCATTAGGAAGGTTGACGGCCACTAGAATTAACACAGTGGTCTGGATGCTTGGAATCTGAAGAGTGGCGAAGAGCACAGGTTTGCTTCTGGCAGATGAGCTGAAATTCACCCTGTCTATTACTAGCTGTGCAACCTGAAGGAAGTCCTTAAATTCCTCCAAGTTTCTGATTCATTGCCCAAAAGGGACAATGAGAATTTACCCTGAGGATGAACTTAGGCAACAGTCCTGTGTAATAGCTCTTGCTATCACAGAATACGAGCCATCGTTATGGTACAGTACTTTTCCAATCAGCTAGCCAGATGACTTCTACATTTTTTTAGAAGACTGTAGACAAATGCATTATGTGGGGCAAGTCCTGTGGCGGGGTGGTGGTGTGTTTTCTCTGAGACCAAGAAGAACTGTTGAGACCCTAGACAAGAGCAGCCTCCTGCAGAGCCTCTGAGGTTTCCCATTTTTTTCCAGCACCCATGGAAGACCCTTCCTGCTCTATGTGGGCCTGGCCCACATGCATGTGCCTTTGTCTGTGACTCCACCATTGGAAAACCCACGGAACCAAAGGGTGTACCATGCAAGTCTCCGGGAGATGGACAGTCTGGTAGGGCAGATCAAGGACAAAGTTGACCATGTGGCAAAAGAAAACACGCTCCTGTGGTTTACAGGTAAAGCAGAAGTGTCCACCTAAACTGGCTGGGATCTAGTGGATGACTGCACAGACTCCATGGAGAGCAGAGTCCAGTCATGTGATATCTTTAACAGGGAGGGGCTCTCTGTGAACTTGGGGCCCTGATGATTGCCTGAATGCTGAGTATGTTGTCTTTTGGGTTCTCCATGACTGAGTCATGGAAAAGGATTTGTACTGACGGAGCACGTGCTTTGCTGGCCCCATAGATGTTGACTAGGGCCTGTAGACTATTCTTACTTGTTAGAGTGATTTCACATTGTGAACTTGTGTAGCCCTTGGCCATCTCCTCTGTGGTCCCAATGAGAGCGGTTACTGTCAGTCATAACTTTAGTCAGGCTCCAGAACTAAATTAATGATCCCTTTAAAGGGCTCACATAGAGCCAGGCATGCTAATGCATAGCTCTTTATAGAATTCTAGCACTTTAGAGTCTAAAAGCAAGAAGATCTCCAGCTCAAGGCCAGGGTGGGCTGTAGAGTGAATTTGAGGATAGTCTGGGGTATTTATATAACAAGATTGTGTCTCAGAAAAATCCAAGAGTTTGTATGCATATGGGAGGTTGTTACACAGATATTTTATGTCTCAGGTTTCTATGTAGAAGAATGGCAGTTGCTTTGGATTAAGTTAAAACCTGGTTTTTAATATATGCTAATGGGAGAATTGGATCTACTATTGTGGAGTTCTAGGTACATCAAGAATGCTTAGTGATGTGTATATGTGGAGTTCTAGGTACATCAAGGACAGTGGTTGGGCTGACACTAATGACAGCAGTAATGGTTTGCTAACCCCACCAAAGTGGGATGTGGGAGCAGAGGTTAAGGATGGAGCTCATTGGGTCAGAACAAGCCCCCCTTTCTCTTAGAGCCTAGTAGAGATGGGATCACTGAGACAGTTTAGCTGAGTGGCAATATGCAAGCCCCACACTTGGGGAGCATAGGAAGTGGGTCCATGGCCATACACTGACATCCATGCCTACAAGAAACTTTTCAAATATAGCGATCAAGTTTGCGTTTCTGTCTGAGTGATCATGTTTGTCTTTCTGTCTGATTCCTGCTGTGCACAGGGTTCTGACCAGAGAGGGGTTCAGAAAAAGTGTCCCCAGAGACCCACTGACTGTCTCCCGTTCCTTTTTCTGGTTTCTAGGAGACAATGGCCCATGGGCTCAGAAGTGTGAGCTGGCAGGCAGCGTGGGTCCTTTCTTTGGACTGTGGCAAACCCATCAAGGTATTAGAGAAGCTCATTCAGAGGGGTCATGTCTCTCTTGGGAAGCTGAGTGCTGGCTGGGTGTGGGGTTTTGTCTTGGGGACAACTGTCTTGTGTCCTGGCCTTCAGGACACTGTTATGAACCAGGGACATAATGGCTCACCAGTCACCAACTCTTAGAGAAGAAACACATTGGGATGGAGAGAAACTGTGTGTTCATTAATGGGCCATCTCTTTCTGTCCCTAAAAGGACCAGCCTTTGTCCTGACAAACCAGTGCATAAACTGTCCAGTCAATATGCTTTGCCTTCATTCATTCAGTTGCCTGTGTTTTCTTCCTCTGTCCATTTTCTTATTTTTCCCTACCCCTTCCCATTCATCCATTACTTCACATCATTCATTCAAGAAATACTTAGCGCACAGCTCTGTAAGGCTGGGGTTTGTTGTTGCTGTTGCTTTGTTTGACAGGGTCTCACTATATAGCCCTGGTTGGCCTAGAACTCACTATGTAGCCCTGGCAGGCCTCGAATTCACAGAGATTCTCCTGCCTCTGCTTCCGGAAAAGTATTTTAAAGGTGTTTGCCACTATGGCTGGCCCTCTGCAAGTCTATTATATCTGTTGTCTCTAAACCTTGTTATAGTGAAATGTAAGTAGCGATGGCTTCTTTTATAGATGAAGATAGAACCCCAAAGGAATTGAGTCACTTGCCCCCAGATCACACAGTTGGTGAGAAGACACCAGGCTTGCCAACATAGTCCAAGTTGGTACCATCCCCACATACCCAATGGCTTCCTATGTCCATTGCTGGCTCTGTGTAAACATACTTGAGCCTGGAGTTCAGTTCCCATCTGCTCTGGAAAGTTCTCAACAAGGAAGTATCTTAGCTTCTGAGGGAGCAGCCACACTGGGGACAGGTATGTGGGGCAAAGGTTTGCAAAGTTCCATGTGCCTTTTGATGCATAGCCTCTTCCTGGAAGCGTTTGTTTTCGGGAGCTAATTAGCCAAGGGCACAGTGTGTCTACATGATGCTTGTTGCAGTAGGTTAAAGAGCTAGCTGGATACACTTCAAGTAGTCAGTTGAGGGGAGTGTTTGAATGAGTTAACCATTTAGAGGGACACCAAAGAATCCATGAACTGATGGGCATTTGTTGGCTTGGAAATATTTACATGAAATATTTCTCAGTGAATGAAACAAGCTAAAAATAATATGCAATGTCTGTGCATGTACTTTATGTAACTATGTGCTCTTCAAAGTATAGCTTCATTATATAAAAGTAAGCTTATGTCTTAGAAAAATCTTGAATGAGGTAACAAAACTACAGAAGATTAGCAGTGATTTTTTTTTCTGGGCTTAAAAGGGAGTTTACATGTGATTCCCATCCCTCCCTCCCATGGCAAACTGTTGTTTCATAAAGATGTCAAAGAGGGATTGGAGGTATAGATCAGTGGTAGATTGCTTGCTCAGCACATGTGAGTTTGACATATAGCATTAAAAAAATTAAACCTGTAGAAAGTGGAGTGGGGATGTAGTTCAGTCAATAGGGTGCTCGCCTAGTGTGTAGCTCAGTCAATAGGGTGCTTGCCTAGTGTGTAGCTTGGTCAGTAGGGTGCTTGCCTAGTGTGTGGCTTGGTCACTTCTCCAATCCCCAGCATCACATGAACCAAGTGTGGTGGTAGATGCCTGTAATCTCAGCACTCAGAAGTGCTCACCCTTGTCTATATAGTAAGTTCTAGGCCGACTGGGCTAGGTGAGACACTGTCTCAAAACAACATTAAAAACAAACCCAAGTGCCCTTCCTTCCTCGTCTGAGCACTTGTCGAGTACCTGCTGTTTCCTGTTCTTCCTATTTGTTGAGCATCTACTGTATGCCAGGAGCAGTACTTTTTTTTTTTCCAGGGATACAAAGACAAACAAGACCTCTGACCTGAAGGAATCATGGTCTATAATATCACTTCTCAGGCTGTGTTGTGTAGACACAAGAGCCTATGGGGATCTTGCTGAAATGAAGTTTCTACTCAAGAGGTCATCAATTGATGATGGTGGCTTTGCATTCTTGTGGTACTTCAGTACAATGCTGATATCACTGGTCACTTTGAGAACCACCAGCCTAGACTATTGTTGTCTATGATACCTGAATCTGTTGCTTCTTTCTCTGGACCTGTGGTTCCCTGAGTTGGGCATGGTGGTGCAATGGTTTTTAATTTCAGTACTCAGGAGACTGAGGCAGAAGGATTGCCACCAGGTGGAGACCAAGCTGGGCTCCATAGTGAGTTCAGAGTCAGCCTGGGCTATGTAGGCAGACTGTCTCAAAAAGCCAAGACAAATAACAACAACAATAATAACCACAACATAAAAAAAATGCCTTGGTTCCCTGGATTGTTAACTGTGTGACTTACAAGAAGATGGTTCCTAGCAGCAAGTGTGTACTCCTCCTGTGTGTGTGTGTGTGTTTTCTGTGAATCCCCAGCTGACCTTGAAGTCTCAGGCTCCTCCTGCTTTAGCCCCGTGAATGCTGAGATCACAGGCATGTGCTAGCCTATCCAGTAAGCCAAGCATCGTTCACAAGAGAAACAGAATTAGGATCTTCAACATTCAAAGAATACCAGAGTTGGAAGAGAACTTGCAGTCTGTATTCCTACTCACTTCCTAGTAGGACATGGAGGCTTTGCCCCAGGTCAGCTGGTGATGGGCGAGGGTCAGATGATCTGGGCTTATACCACACAGCTCATGTGATTGTAGCTGCCCCCACCTTTCAAAACCTGATCATTGCTTAACTGTCTGGAAAATCCTGTGTTGTTTCTCTGAACTCTGTGGTTGTCAAGGTAAACATCACCATGAGCCCCCACCCCCTCCCCGTGACCATCTGAATTGTTCTATGTCAGTGGGAGGAGGGATGGGAAGATAAAGAGGCCTATGGTCTTGGAAACTTCACTTGGGCTTCGCAACTCAGCTCTGTAATAGGGGCTGGAAACTTAGTTCTTCTGTGTTGGAAGGTGATAAACCCTCTTCATTACAGGATGAGTAGGGTCACATGAAGTCATTTAATAGACACCCAGCCTGGTGCATGTGACTTTTACCACTAACCCCCATGAGAGTCGGTTTCTTTATTCATAGCAGCAAGAACCTGGGCATCCTTCTCTGAAGGGAGAACTAGGTTTAGGCTGGAAGAAGGCCTGGGAAAGACTTTCTTACAAAAGTGCCAGACAGACAACCCATGGCTGACCTCAGAGTGTCCTGCGCTCTTGTCTTTGGGAAATTGCTCAGGGCTTGGGCTGTTACGCTACTTTGGGCAAGACTTTCTGATAACTTTGGTGACTTTCTGCGGTAGCCCCTGGCATAAAACTTGAACTGGTGATGGGGTGGTGGCTGAGTGCCACTGTCTTGTTTCCAGAGGTCTCAAAGTAAACTTTGTTTGGAAACTCTGTAAAAGTGACCGCTCCCTCCCCCATACTCTAGTCAGCTTTCTGTCCAGGATTACACAGCTTCCTCTTCCTCGCTTCCTGGAACGCTGCAGGGGACTGACTCTAGGAAGCCAGGCGTAAGCCTTCCTGCAGCTGGAAAGGAGCAAGGTCTGTGAGTGATGAGAGTTGAGTGAGTCCCTTTGGACCACCTGTTCCTTCTGATCTAGGTTTCCTAGGAAACCCACACAGACCTGTAAGGCCATTCTCAAGAACCCACAATAGAGAAAAGACAATGTTTTCGCGACGGAGTAGGACAAACAGTTCTGGGAGGCCTGCTTCCTTCTCCCCGAGCCAGCTTGCTACATTAAGCCACGTGCTCTCTTCCCCTGTTCCCAGGGTCCCCCTCCTCATCTTCCCTTTCCTTTCTTGGCTAGTCCGTCCAGCGCAGCTAATGGGATGAGGCAGCGTCTCCTGGAGTCATCTTTTTACCCTGTGCTAGAGTGAGGATGCTCTACTTGGCGTGGTTCCTGCCATCTTTGGATGAGGGGAAACTGAACAGGGGTGTGTGTGTGCATGTGCAATACAAATCAGGCCTACCTTACTGCAAGTTCCCAGACTCCGGCACCTGCCTGTGCAAGAATCCTGACTACCAGCCTATCACATCTCTTCTGCACTCTGGACCTGGCTTGTACCAGCGTCAGAATCTACACCTTGTCTCCCCCCCCCCCCATCTGACTGCTCCTCTGTCTGGAAAATCTTCCCTTGTTTTATTTGAAGAACAGAAGTGTTCCTTCCTCTCCCTTGGTGATGAGAAAACATTCTGCTAACTTGGCATCATCTGCACTTCTAAGAGACCTGGCTTGTCTGTAATCTAACCCTATCAGGCTGTTGCGTAACTGTCCCACTGGGACACAGATCTCTCTGCAGCCTGGGCCTCCTCTCTAGCTGTGGGATTAAAGAGAAGGTGGGGAAAGGTCAGAGATGATAATGTGTGCAAAGGTAAGAGATAATGTGTGCGAGTTGGTAGAGTTGGGACAAGGAATGTTAGCTGCTGGGTCTGGTCAGGCTAGGGCTTTTGGTAAGAACCCTGTGGAAGCTGAAGTTTGTCTTTCCCCAGCCTTTGGACGCTGGCTCGGTAGAACGTTCCTGTCATCACACTTCAAGCCACCTCAGTCCAGCCACAGTTCTGGGTCCCACGGAAGCCTGGCTTCACTCTGCTTTTAGGAAACTAGTATTCTATGGGTATCCTTGGCCAAGGATAAGTATTTATATTTAGGAAGGAAGCTCACTTTTCTGGAAGGTTGTATAGTGTGTCCTTCAGTGCGCTTTTCCAGGAATTGTACACGGAAATGCCAGTTTTGGACAGGCAAGCCAGATACAGGAATACACAGTGGCACCTGTCAGCCGCAGGCAGAGATCTGGCAAGCTGACCTTGTCCATGCTGCTCCAAATTATTTAAGAAGGAGAATATTAGATACCCCAGCCCCTCCGAGGGCTGCTACATTAGTGTGCCAGCCACCAGGTGGGACCCGTGCCGAGGGTGTCCATCTGTAGGGATCTTGAGTTTTTCTTTGCCCACATCGGTGGCAGGTGCTGTGCCAAAATGCCTTGCTCGGGACATTATATTCGTGATCTTATGTAAGTGTTCCCACAGCCTTGTGAGGGAAGTGTAGTCATTTTCTACTTCGTGGCTGAGAGATGGAGATGGAGGAAGCTTATGAATTCCGCCCAAGACTGCCTGGTTAAAGGAGTGGCTCTGGAGTCACCCTAACCTTAACTGGACTTGGATCTGTCTGGTTCTAAAGGTGTCCTTCTCACCCCTTCAGTTCATACCTCTCAAATTCTGGTTCTTAGATCATCGCTGGCATCAGAATCATCAATCTCATCTTCTGGAGGAAGAACCCAGGAATTGAAATTTTTGAAAAAGAAAATCTTTTATATTTTGTGTGTGCGTATGCCCCTGTAGTACTAGGTGCACAGGTGGAAGTCACATGATAACTTGCAGGAGGCAGTGCTCTCCTCCCGCCATATGGATCCTGGGGATTGACCGCATTAGACTTGGCTTCAGGCGCCCTTAGCCACTGAGCTAGCTCTTCAGCCTCTGTGTGAAAATCCTTTGAACTGACACAGCGCATGTGTGGAAGTCAGAAGACAACCTTCAGGAGTTGGTTCTTTCCTTCCTTCCACCGTGTGGGTCCCAGGGATAGAACTCAGGTCGTCAGGATTGTGGGCAAGCATCCCTGACCACTGAGCCATCTCACTGGTTCAGAAATCCAATTTTGCATGAGTTCTTGTCTGGCGATGCTATCATGTGCAGGGGTGGGAACACCTCTCACTGAGCTGCTTGCCTTTCTGACTCAGTGAGACATGGCCATTGAACTCTTTTCCAAGAAAGCCTGCTTGCGTTCCCTAGGCGTAGGCAGTGGAGAGTGTTGGTCGGCTTGCCCCTGCCGTGATACACCGTGGAATGTCACTTCACTTCCGAGGCCAGGGAGGGAAGAACAAGAAAGCAAATTTATGAATCATGGTTCTGTTTATGTTTTGGTTGCTGAGGCTAAATATTTATTGCTTCAAGTAAGAGGCTCCGCTTTAATTAGAATCATAACTAACCACAAATGCATTGAAATACATTGTTGGGGCCATAGACAAGCATCTCCGGACAGGAAGCCAAATACAGCTCACACTTTTAATGTCCCAGGGCCACGGGTCACAGTGGTAAGGCTTATCTAAATTAACAGCTATCTTTCTGACTCGAAAAGTGCATAGAAGTTTATATGGACTTGTTTTTCTTGCTGTAATTTATCAGGTCATGTTCTCGTGCTGCTAAGGCAGAAGAGATAAAGGTGTGGTCTGCTTATAGCCTGTGATTCAAAAGCACACAAGCCTAGGGAGATGGCTCAGTCAGTAAAATGCTTGCCTTGCAAACACGAGGACCTGAATTATCCTAGGACCTATGTTAAAAAGCTGTACCTGATGGTTCATCTCAGTGCTGGGGAGCCAGAGACAAGTGGGCCCTGAAGCTTGTGCCTCTCTCTATTGCCTTCTAATTGAGTTCCAGGTCAAGTGAGAGACCCTGTCTCAGAAAGCAAGGTGTACGATGCCCAAAGAAGGTCCCCAAAGCTGACCTTGAGCTGATCATCATCTCTTAAAGGCTTTAAAGTTGAGCCAGTGGGGAGGCAGAGGGAGGTCGTCTGACCTGGGTCTTCAAATCTGATGAGTTGCCTGCTGTGGGGTTAGAACACAGGCTGTTCTGGGAGTATGAAAGGTCTTCGGGGCGGTCTCTTCTACCCCATCTAAGCTGGGCATGCGGCTGCTGATGAGGTCTGAGAGTCTGGTCCAAGTGTGGGAACCAGAAAGCCAGCCAGCTCTTCAAGAAGTGGCAGGGAAGTGTGGGGGCGTGAGTCACTGCAGCGGACCAAGGCCACGGGGTACAATGAACAGGTGCTATGGATTGATGTGGAATACAGAGCAGGGGTCAGACCTTGACCTTTGCCCCCTCTTCCACATGGTCAAGCCAGTGGCCTGGTCACAGATGGCATGCCAGTGTGGCCCTGTTTTGGAGACCACAAAGGACGAGGGAAAATGTCACAAAGAGTGAAACGTCTGGGAGACCGAGGAAAAGCCCGGGCGGTGACCATACTTTCTGCCTCCTGAGCGATTAAATTAGGTAAGGAGAGTGAAGTCCCAGCCATGATCTCCTCTCTTCCTGACCTCCTCAAGATCTTAGGCCAATAAAAACTCAGTCACTTGGCCTCCTGTGCTTCTGCCACAGCCAAAAAGTCTTTGCTTCCTGAAAATTCCCAGGTCCCCAGCATGATCAGGAAACAGTCCAGGTTTTACTAATTAGTCAGATGTGAAAGGGGGAGAAATGGGTCACAGGTCAAGTCTACTGAGGGATTAATTAATTAATTAATCAATCAATTTTGAGAAAGTGTTTCGCTCTGTAACCAGTCTGGCTTGGAGTCCGTTATCTATCCCAGGCTGGCCTTGAACTTGGAGTGATCGCTGCATTTCAGATTCCCAAATGCTGGGTTTACAGGCATGGGCCATTGTACCTGGTAAATTCTCTCCCTTATTTAGAAATTACATCCTCTCAATGAGAGAAGGCTCCTTAGCTTCCCTGGGCCTCAAAAGCAAAACCAAACCAAGCCAAAACCAAAACCAAAAGTTGATCTCTGTCTTCATACCTATCCTCGTGTACACGGACCTACATCCCCACACCCACGTTGATGCATGAACACTCCCATACAAAAAAAATAAAAACAAAACAAAACAAAAGCACATAAGCTACATTTGGCTTTGAAGTGCATCGTGTCTGATTCTCACCTGGGAATGAGTCCTGCCCAAGTACTTTACTGGGAGAGCTTCCTAAGACATTGATGTGCTGCCTCTCCTGCCTCAGGCCAGCCAATCACAGCCTCTAGGGAAAGGCTTTACCCTGGTGCTTTTAAAGGAACCCACAATAATTCTGACATGCATTCAGGAAATGGACGGCTATGCCAGAAGGTTTGATTGGTGAGGGTCCTGGCTGTGTAACTGTGTCTGGATTTACTAACTATTTAAACTCAGCCAGGGCTGGTGGCACATTCCTTTTATCCCAGCTACTCAGGAGATTTGACAAATTGAGAGTAGCCTGGGCTATGTAGTAAATTCAAGGCATTTTCTTGAGACCTGGTTTCAAAACTAAAAATAAAAAGGAGGGGTGGGGCTTGCAGATATAACTCAAACTCAGTGGTAGAACACTTCCTAGCATAGGAAAGGCCCTGAAGTTAGACCTCAATATGGGCTGCAGATGTAGTTCAAACTCAGTGGTCAAGTACTTCCTAGCATAGAAAACTCCCCCAAAGTCAGACCTCAAGACTGAAACTATTACGTAACCCCTTTGAGCTTTTCAATTTTTTTCCTATTAGAAAAAATGGGGATCATAGTATGTAGTGCAAAAGATTGTCATACAAGGGCTGGGGAGATGGCTCGACAGATAAAGATGTTTGCAACCAAGCCTAAACACCTAAGTTTGAGCCTCAGGACACATATGGTAAAGAATAGAGCCAACTCCCAGAAGTGGTCCTCTGACCTCCACATGCAACCTTGGTGTGAGCATACACTGGTATACATACACACACACACACACACACACACACACACACACACACACAAATAAATGTGCAAAAGATTGTCATCCAAATCTAATGAAATAATGTAGGAAAGTACATAGTCACATGCTTAGTTTGGTGCTTGGTAAAAAGGCACCATTAATAGACAATATTATTGTTAGCATTATTATTATCTTCATCTTGGAATGAGGAATAAAATAGCTGCCTGGAGGTAGTTATTCTGGACTCTGTTCTTACTAGTAAAGATAAACACACATACACACACACACACA
The DNA here is from genome assembly GCA_004026605.1 of Ondatra zibethicus. Classification (NCBI taxonomy): domain Eukaryota; kingdom Metazoa; phylum Chordata; class Mammalia; order Rodentia; family Cricetidae; genus Ondatra; species Ondatra zibethicus. The sequence continues at coordinate 3,404 of PVIU01026295.1, read as the reverse complement.
CACACACACACACGTTTGAATAAGCACACATGGCTGACGCTTGCACCCCGCCCCTCAGAAGGCCTATGGAAGATACTGGAGAGACCTTTCTCCACTCCAAGCAGGGCTGGTGAGAAACTGGGGTTTGAAACAGAGTAATGTCCGTGTTGCTAGTGATAAATATTTAGTTTTGTAATGGCTTGCCCAAACTTGGATTCAAGCTAAATTCCTTTTGCATACAAGGACTGTGGAACTGGGATCATATACATGGCTGGAATAAGTAATCATGTCTTTCAGTTGAAACTAGAACCTTAGGTGCAACTGGATTGGCTGAGTAGCCCTGCCCGCGTGGTCATATTGAGGGACCTCTATGGGCTGATCCTGACTCTCAGTTCCTGAACCTTCCAATATGTTGCCAGATCCGTTTGCTGCCGGCACAGCCCCTTTTAAGCCCTCCAGCTTCTGACCCTTGACTGAAAGATGACAAGCACAGCAAAGCCGTTTCCATTGAGAACCCCCCGGGGGAGGTCAGCCACCTGCAAAAGAGCTGCCCACAGTCTCACAGAAACAGGCGTTCCTTTGCTTGTCACACAACTGAGCCACAGCTCCTGCCTTCTGGGTGGAGATAACGATTTACTTCTTAGATCCGAAGCCTTGGCCTGGCTTTAGCATCTGGCCTCAAAGGTTAATAAGCAGGCCGTTTGAATGTCATGCACCATGGGCTGTCTATAAAAGGGCCCTGTCTTTCCACCCACTCATACCAGAAGCGTCCATGCAAATATTCCTCCCAGGGCTGGAGAGACCCCCAGACTCCCAAGCACATGTCTGCACTCTGACTCGTTGCTATTCGGCCTTAAGCGGAAGCACGCCGCGCCTCCTGAACCCACCTGGAAACGCGTTTTGTGCTCTGCATACAGTTCCGGATTTTCTGTTCTACGTGCGTGGAGGGATCTTGTTCTGTGTGTGTTTTTTGGGAGAGAAGGCTTCGGTGGAAAGTGTGCACTTGAGAAATTCTGGACTAGATCAAAGACCTTTCCAGTCAGTCTGTAGTGACTGAATTTAGTTGGCTTTCGTGAGCCCAACACACTCGAATGTAAACAGCCCATAGGGTGGGAGCTGTTTTGTGTTCTGCTTCTTCTGTCAACGCTTGGGGGACTCCAGAGCTCCTTGTGTGCTGGTCCCAGGAATTTGAAGCACTTCCGGTCTGGTGTACTGAGCCAGGGACATCAAAGGTTCGGTCTGTGGCAGTGAGAACACAGAGGGAGGAAGCCTTCATCTTGGTCGCTTCGCCTCCCCACCCATGATTGCTTTTATTATTTACACCAGCCAAACTTGGGGAAGTTGCATGACCACAGCGTGTGTGAGCCACATACAGCGCTTGCCTTGGAAGAACTTCTTACACGCGAACCTTGTGGAATCCCTGGCCTCTGGCTCAACTGGGGATGAGGGTGGGGTGTGTGTGTGTAGGAGTGGCAGAGCCCGTCATGGTTAATTCAACACAACATGTGTATTCAGGATGTTTTCTTAAAACATGACCTCATCTCTTCCAGCCCACGGACTGTCATTATATTGGTGGTCACTTTTAACTTGACTACAAAAATAATGTCTCCCATTACTAATGTGAAAGTTCATAGATTGCACATGGCTATTCTTACCTCCCCCCCAAGACGCAAACACTCGGAAAGATGACTGATACTGTTTCATCAGGACTCATTGATTCAAGGAAAAACAAAGCAAACCCAAATAAATCCACACGAGATCAGTCAGGCACGGGGTAGTTTGAACAGCTGAGGAAGCCCCCACTTCCAAAGAACTGCAGTTTTGCTTTAATTGTCTTTTTGGTACTGGAAATTGAACCAAGGGCTTCATACTGGGGATGTGTGAACAACTTGGAGGGGTCTGTGCTTGCTTTCTTTTCATCAGACAGGCAGACGATCAACCGGAGGACAAGTTCATTTATTCAACAAAGATTCTTCAAGCTCCTAGGATGTCTTGAGTCTTGTGGTGCAGGGACACGTGAGAAGTAAAGGCTAAAATAAAAGTTTGAAGTGAGGACTGTCACAAGAGGAACAGGGCTCTGTCTATATATGTTAAGTGCAGTAAAATCACAACATGTACTGAACATTGTTAACTAGTTGGGGGATAAATAGCTGGGCAGTAAAATATTTTTTTTTTATAAAAAGCCAGTTCTCTGTTGAAATTATTGGACACCCTTAGAGAGGTACTGTTCTCCCACCATCTAGCTCTTAGCTGACAAAGAAACCTCGAGTTACTGATGGTCATGAAACAACTGCTTCTTCTCATAGGCGGAAGTTCAGCCAAGCAGACCACCTGGGAAGGTGGGCATCGTGTTCCAGCAGTGGCTTACTGGCCCGGCAGAATTCCAGCCAATGTCACGAGCACTGCCTTGTTAAGGTAAGAGATCGGAATGGCCTATAGCTGTGGGGGTGTAGAGCTATAGCTGTGGGGGTGTAGAGCTATAGCTGTGGGGGTGTAGAGCTATAGCTGTGGGGGTGTAGAGCTATAGCTGTGGGGGTGTAGAGCTATAGCTGTGGGGGTGTAGAGCTATAGCTGTGGGGACACATGGGTGGCTGAAGACCTTGGGAGAATCGTTGCTCGCTGGTTACCTGCATTAGCCAGGGATTCTGCATACGCCTGCGCTCTGATGGCAGCTGTATGGATGGGCCGGTACAGCAATTCCGTATGGTAAAGTAGGCTGCAGAGGTCCTGAGCTTTCCCCTGGGAATGAGAGTTGAGTAAACAAGGGGACTTGCTGGTTCCTAACCCTCAGCATTAGTTCTTAGCGGTGTGTGCTGAAGAGAAAAGCAGGCAAAGATGGCAGTCACAGTGAAGTTCCTGTAAACTCTGATTATTCGTCCCTGGGATTAGGGTAGATATCCTAGGTGACTCAGAAAACCTGTACATCACTGGTGACCAAATGTCCCCAAGAAAGAAGTACAGACATCTGAATGTCCTGGAGGCCAGGAAGGAGACAGATGGCCCCAGTGAACCAAGAGGGAAAGAATGAATCCTTAGATGAGGATGTCATGCCTGCAGCCTCCAGTCATAGAGCCTCTAGAAACGTCGTTCATCTGGAGCACTGTGTGCATGCCATCTCTCCACCGTGTGTACGCCATCTGTCCACCATGTGTACACCATCTCTCCACTGTGTGTACGCCATCTCTCCACTGTGTGTGCGCCATCTGTCCACCGTGTGTACGCCATCTCTCCACCGTGTGTACGCCATCTCTCCACTGTGTGTACACCATCTGTCCACTGTGTGTACACCATCTCTCCACTGTGTGTACGCCATCTCTCCACTGTGTGTGCGCCATCTGTCCACCGTGTGTGCGCCATCTCTCCACTGTGTGTGCGCCATCTCTCCACCGTGTGTACGCCATCTCTCCACTGTGTGTACGCCATCT
>PVIU01026294.1:0-22206 GCA_004026605.1 Ondatra zibethicus | reverse complement strand
AAGAAAGAAAGAAAGAAAGAAAGAAAGAAAGAAAGAAAGAAAGAAAGAAAGAAAGAAAGAAAGAACGGAGGGAGGGAGGGAGGGAGGGAGGGAGGGAGGGGAAACATGGCTTTCCTAATTTGGTGGTGAGAGTGAAAATTTTATTAGCACTTTAGAAACTAGTTTGGCAGTTCTTTATAAAGTCAAATATGTAACCTTTTTAAGACCTTAAAATTTTATTTCTTGCTATTTAGTCAAGGGAAATAAAAATATAGGCCCACCAAAAAAAAAGCTTTATAGGAATGCTTGCAGTAATTTTATCATGGTTAGTCCCTATATGCCTTCTTGGGAAGCTGATAGACAAACTAACACATTCCTATAATGAAGTGCAAATCAGAATTAACAAAAATCTACCAGCCCTGGCAAATGTGTCAATGCGGATCATCTCAAAGTGGGCAGTAGAAACCACAGCAAGTTTACATAATGAATTTACCCTTATACAGAGTACAGACAGGCAAACCTAGGATAGTGCCCTACTAGAAACTACATCCAAGCTTGCCTCAGGAGGACAAGAGCTCCAAAGTCAACTGGGCAGTAAAGAAACACTGTGGAGTGATTAGAGCATTCGCTGTTTTAATGGGAGATGTGCAGTGCTATTAAAAAGCATCCAATTTCATCAAATGAAAACCCACATGCATTTGTATTTTGTTGTGATGTGAATGTGAAATGCCTCCTACAAGCTCACGTCTGACTGTTGAGTCCCCCAGAAGGTGATGCTCTTCATGAACACTTTGGACCCCACAGGTTGTGGATAGAGCCTCCCTAGGAGGTCACACTGCCGCAGGTCCCTAGGATCACCATCTGCCCTTTCCAATCTCTCTGCTTCCTGATTCACTCAGGTGTGAACCAGCTCCTGCTGCACTGTTGAAAGTTGCCCCCTTCCCTCATACACATCTCAGTCCCTGAGCCATGCCTAACGCTAATCCAGACTGTGTCTACTCCAACCAGGGAAAGAATAAATTCCTCCTCTATTACACTCATATTAAAAGAAACTGAAATTACACCCACACAGTTCTAAAAGTTCCTTCCCATTCTAATATTCTTGACAAGGTTCTAACTACTAGCCACAATGCAAATAATTAGAAGGGACTATTTGAGATATACTTGGTATCATTTGCAAGTTACCGTTTAATAGTAAAAACTCTTTAATAAGCCTCAATTCACAGCCAATGAAGGGCAAAGTCAAGAACTCCCATACTAGCCTCAGGTATCATGAGTTGTGTTATTCAATGATTCGATCATCAAAACTTCTAACAGCATCTCCAGCCAGAATAACATTACTATATTTTTGACATTATAAATTTTTACTAAAATATTCTCATTATGTACTATTTTTTTTTGATTCTTTGAATGTCATTCTGACTTTACTATAACTTCATCTCCACCAAAACACACTTCTGCTTTTAAGATGCCCATAAGCCCAGCAGGACTGTAGTCTTAGTAAAGATCACAGGCTGCTGGAAAACGAAGGCACAGAAGAAGCAGAACATGTACCACTGATACTTATTTTTTAATTTTAAACAACTCCCTCTTTTCATTAACGTAAAAATGATTTCATCTTTGTGATTAAATATTACATTCTATTCCAGTGCCAATTTGTCATAATTATTTTATACTCAGCAATCAAAACTAAACGTGAGGAATCTCAGCACTCTCTGAAGGAAAATTCCATCCTATATTTAAATCTATGTTTCACACCAAATTATTTCATAAGATGGAATAATAGCATATTACAGTTTACAAGATGAATTTAGTAAAGCAATCACAAATGTTCTGAATTGTTAACAGACAGATATTAGGTATGAGCCTTTCTTACTTTATCTTTCTCTGCTGGCACAAATTACAGATACTAAGGTTTTTTTTTTTCCTCCAGAAAACCATGTGAGTACAGGGCTACTGATGGAGAACATGAGACCGTATGGCCCTTGTTGACATGAGTGCTACAGATACTTCATTTCAGACTCAGAAATTACAGAGTCCCAGCTGCTCAAATGTCGGAGAGAAGTAAGGGCTTGGATAAGTTCCATCTGGCTGAACTTTAACGGTATAAACAAGAATAAAGCAGCAGTCACAGACAAGAACTTTGCATGACTAAATAATCTGCAAATGTAGGGAAAGAAAGGCATCCTTCTGTAAGGCTGAAGCAGAATGGGATGCACAGTGACACAGTAGAAAATAAGAGGTAAGCATTATGTGTCAGCAGGGTCATCCTTAGCTTAGGAGTCCACCTAAAATAGTTCTGGATTTGTTTATGTAGTTACTCTTATTTCCAAATGTTGGGCATTTGTTATGACTGGCTTGCTTGGTCCTAAGGGTAAGCATGGCTTTACAGGAAGGATATCTTTCCTATGCTATTCACCCATGACAGTCCAAGGGCTTGAACGAACACCTCACTTTAAAGCAATTTGCTGGCAAAGCCGGAGTCTCTGAACCACTAGTATGATGATGACTCCAAATGTGAAAGGTGGGCAGGACCCAATGCCTAACTCTTTATCTTTTCCCTTCATCCTCCTATGTACCTTTTATTGTACGTCCCCCTTCTACCATGTCTCAGTAGCCTTCTCCCTGATCTGCCTCTCAATCAGTTCATCTCAGATATCTCTGCAAATTTCCCCGGCATTGTTCCTCCCATGTTCAGGCAGAATAAAGAATTTCCTCCATCTAGTCATACACATATGATGCTCCTTTTGAGAACAATGGTGTATGTGCTGTGTAACAAGTAAAATAATTACTTAAGAATTATTTTAAACATGGTCTTTCAAAAAGAGTGTTCTGGAAAATTTTTCGAATCTATTTTTCAAGTAGTATTCTTTTTTATTCTCAAATTTCTATTTCTAATAATCATGTTTGTTTTTTAATTGGAAACATTCTTTTCCCTTTATCTTTGGCATGCTTAAATGTCATTATTGAGAGTTTACAAAACTCGGCTCCTAGGGTAATCAGAACTTAGGGTGTCTGCGTGTAAGCAAGGATGATACCACTGAAAAGCTGCATTGGGCTCAAGATGAGTCACTATGCAAAAAGTATTCCGAGTTACTCCAGAACCTCAGGGGAGAGAAGGCAAGCGCAGGACATTGCTGCAAGGAGGCAGCAGGGTTCCTCTTGATGGCATGGTGCTGCTAACCAGAGCAGTTGATATATTTGCCAGACAGTAATAATGATCTCAAAGTACACAGCATCTCAAGTCGGTCAGGACAGAAATATAGGCAAATAATAGAATCCATTTTTGTCACTGTGATATCATCATAGATTTTACACTCACGTTCCTAGGAGGGAGAAATATAACTAGCGCTGTTCTGGCAGGTTTTAGCATAAGCCAGCTTTTCCCTAGGGTCTCGTTGACGTGGAAGGCTTTCCCACCAGCTTCCCTCCCCTACGCTCTTTCCAGCTCAGATGGGAGAGGACGGCATTGGTTGTTAGGGCAGCTGGCCAGACCGGAGCGTGGTGTGGGACCCTTGCAGAGAGGTCAGGGAGGAGGCGTGCTCATGGGCTTCCTGGGATGGTGACACAGCCCTCATACACGCCCTTCAGACATGCGCGATACATAATGAAGGAGTCATTTATAACAACTCTGTTGTTTCTTTGCTCTGGGAGAATAACCATTTATATATTTTAACATTAATTTTATTTCATTCCTGCTGAAAGATAATCATCATTGTTTTGGACAGAACGTTATTCACCGGCTCTAGTTACCTGTTTCTGTAGGGATTCTTATCTGTGCCTTTCATGTTACAGAGAAGAGTTAAAGTCAGTTTTGACAATAATAAGCCAATCATCAATGTTAACTGACTTTTAAGATTAAGAAAGTGGAGTGGTATATACTGGTCTTTTTGCTTAAAAGATACCTGAAAAGGTGTTGCTTGGTTTAACGGGATCTATTTTTAAGTTTAATGAATACTATCAGAATATTTCCCCCAACACTAAAATTTCCTATTTTGAGTTATTCCCCCTTAAAATGCATGCCATCAGTCTTTTATTTTACTTCATTTGACAAGCTGAAAAGTAAATATTGATTTAATTTATTTCTCATTGATATTGCCAAAAACTTGGAATTTTAAAGTATTTATTGGCCATTTGATTTTTTCTTAAATCCTTGTAGATATTATCAAACACATTTCCATTGCACTGTTTAACCTTTTCACCGTGATCAAATGAAGATTAAGTGTCCTTAACATGAAGCAATATTAAGCAAACTCAATTAAAATGTTTTCCCTAATTTTTCCAAGTTTTTTCTAAATGTAACAACCTCTGTCACAGGATAACAATATACTTTCCCATTTGTATAACAATATACTTCCTGTGTGTGTGTGTGTATTTGTGTGTGTGTGCGTGTGTGTGTATAACAATATACTTCCATATACAGTTCTGGGAATTGAGAAAGAATGAGTCTATCTGCATTTCAAGAGACACCCTTTAAGGATACTGCTCCAAGATGATGGGCCTTGTATCATCCCACACTTGCTCTATCACCAAACCCCTTACGTCTCCACATCCTTTGTCTCCTTACAGACTCACACACTACAACTCTGGTCATCCTTTCAGATGGCCCTCACATGAGTTTTCTCATTATAAGATATGAAAAAATCAGCACAGTACTTTGTCACTTAAAAGAATTTTTAAGGCCAAAAGAGAACGTGAAATTTCACCTTTACAAGTCAAACACAGATGAACGGGCAGTAGAAAAATATTTAAAAGAAAAAATTGAGCCAGCTAGGAGTAAGACAAGAGACAGACCCTCTGGAGTGAGGATAACGCATGCTATGTTAAGTGTCCAGATATAAAGTGCCACAGACACCTCTTTCAAAACATTTTATGGAGACTGCAACCTTTGAACTCTGTCCAAAAGGTCAGAGAATTCTGACCCTCCAACTTCTACCACAGGGAAATTTTATTATTTCATTGACAAGCCTGCAGTTACTGTTATTATAAACCAAAAACTCTCCATCTCCTTCAGGGCTTTTCTATAGACGAAAAAAAATGCATGTTTTCAACTGTAGTTATCAATTATAACAAAAAATATTTTTATGAATACATTCTACCAAAAAATGTGCTTAAAAACATTCATGATGAGCATGAAGTCAATGCAGAAGCAATTCCATGCTGTACACAGACTGCAGGTCAGAAAACCACCAACCTGCTGGCTCCAACTCTATCTGTTTCTTGTGCATAGCCTTTCCATAAGTCACCATGGCATGAACAGAGCAACCACTCTGGAGAATCCATGAAATTATTTGTATTACACAGGCCACACTTTCATAGGGATGGTTTTAAGCTTCATTCTAGGAGGACCCTTTCACATGTAAAAGTAAACATAAAATTAAATCTTATTTGACCAGAGAGTTTAAAATCTAATTCTCTTGAGCAATTCTCTTGAGATAATTTTTTCCAAGATCTTCATATAAAGACAAAAGTATCTTAAATATAAAATTGAAATACACTAGTACATTTTTATTTTCAACTACAATGACCAGAAATAATTAGAATTTTGAAGTATTGCTAGTCAGTTAACTGACATGTTAAATAAAACCCCAATGCTTTTACTTATAAAGAAAACTTAAAATTCATTTATATGGACTAGACCTTCTGCAATAACTTATTTTTTCTTAACCTTTCATCTGAAAGTGTTGGATCCAAAACCTGAGCAAAGTGGATGAGGGACTAGAATGGGGCTTTGGTGGATCCTAATCGAGATGGATTTGAGGTCAGCCTTCAGATGACAGTGCAGTAAGATGTTGGGAGGGGTAAAGAGAAGAAAAAGAAGAGAAGAGAGGAGGAGGGAAAGGAGGGGGAGGAGTGGGGAGCTCAACATTAGCTGTGAAATAAAAAGCAAGAAGTAGACATTTCTTAAATAGCATCCATGCTGACAGCTGAAGAGCCCTACAGCTGTGTAATCTTGTAGGGCCAGAAAGTCTGGTCCAAAGGAGACCCAAGAAGAGGTGAGGAGGAGGAAACGGAGAATGAGACAGCTAAACAAGGCCACTAGGAAGTGCTTGAGGAACAGGCTTGCATATACCAGCCCAGAACACCCTAAAACTTTCTGGAAGCCAACAAAATACATCAGTCACAGAAGCCCAGTCATTAAAAGAGAGCAGATGAATACCAAGTAGCCAGGGTCTGTGTTTTAATGGGATCTCCCAGTGCAGTGCATGGTATTGGACAATTTTTGAAATACTGCTCACAGTCCAATGGAGATGACCTTTAACTTAGGTGAGAACAGCCAACCTACTACCCCTGAAACACGTGATGCTCATTCTAATTGCTCCTCCTCCACCAAGAGAATACCTCCTGTCTTAGAGATCCCAGTTCCCATCTTCCTTCAAGGGCACACCATTTTCCACCTCTTACAAGGTCTTTGTTGACTCTTTCACTCAATCACTGATCCCTTATCTTACTAGAATCACAGTGTTCCTTGAATGTCACTGACAGGCACATTGTCCCCTAATTACCATGTCTCCTTTTTTGCCATCTCCCACTAAAGAGTTCAGGTATATTTCGAATTAACCTCAGGAAACGCTGGTTCAAATTTCCCAAGAACAGTTTCCTCATCATCAAGCGTTTGGATCTATGTCATTCATTTGTTAGACTAATCAAAGAACCACAGAAGTAAGGCATGTCTGGTTCTCATACACCTGTATCCAGGAATGACAGCATCATGTCTTACAGTGTAAGATAACACATGCTTCTCACAGCTAGGTAGCCTGCTATCCAACTGCAGACAGTTGGGAAAGTTTGTCTCAGTTAATGAAGTTGACTTCTGTATGCTGTTCATCCAGCTATGAAATGTGAAAGCCAAAGCCTTTGGTGTCTATCCATTCTGATATGAAGGATTCTCTAATCTGTCCTAACCCAGCTTCTGCTGTATCCTTAGAAAAATTAAACACGTTAGGCTTGCTAATTTTGTATTAATGAGCATGGCAATGAAGTTCGTCGCTTTGGCAACCCACAGGACGCGTATAATGAATTGAAGCTGTTGAGCAGACAGGTGCGAGAACAACTTACCAGACCAGGCTTTGCTCCATCAGCCTTTCCATTTCCTGTTTTAGTTGGGGTTTCAACTTCTGTGAAGAGACACCGTGACCAGCAACTCTTATAAAGGAAACATTTCTTTGGGGTGACTCGTGTACAGTTTAGTTCAGGCCTTTGTCATCATGGCAGGGAGCAAAACAGTATGCCAGCAGACATGGTACTGGCTACTTCTTGATCAGGAGGCAATAGGAAGTAGAATCTATGTCACACTGAGAGAAGCTTGAGCAAAAGAGACCTCAAAGACAACTCCCAAGTGACAAAGTTCCTCCAACAAGGCCACACCTCCTAATAGCACCACTCCATTTGGGGCCATTTTCTTTCAAACTACCACACTTCCCTTAGGTTCCTCCTGGCCTGCCTTGCCTTTCTTTCAAATGTATTCAATTAAGATGAATAAAATTAGGAGGTTGGAAAAATTCAGGCCAATGTTTAAATCTAGAACACTTGTTTTTAAACTGAAAAGATTATGAACCTGATTGTGTATTTTAACTTTGGATGTTCAGCTACTCGTTTTTACTTTTAAAGATGATAATAATTCAATTTGCATATTACATCTCATGTACCTTTCTTTATTAGTAGATTCTTGGTATATAAAATTGCCAGTGTAATTGATTTAGAGAATTTAAATTTCGGAGATAAAAATTGATGATTTGTGTTGCCTCTGAGAGCCATGCACGTTGTCCCATTTTTAGGTACACAGTGGGTTTATATCTCCATTAAGCAAGTTGTAGCACTCTGCTCAGAGACCCCATTTAAATGCTCGATTTCCTGAAAGAGCCAGAGTTAGTGCTGGCAGCATGGCCCAGAAAGCCACCATTTTGAAACCACACTTTTTTTCTGCTACCACTGAGTCAGGAAGACCTCTCTTAAGGAGCTGTGGCACATCGCCAGCTAACAGCAAGAAGCTATGTTAAACTCTGTATTTTTTGTGTGTCTAGAATTCCTTTTCAAGCTCTCTCAGGTTTTAAGTGGATTTCAGTTGACCATGTTGGTACCAATTTGTTGAAGGAGGTCGCTTGTTTGTTTCCTGGCTGCCTAGTAGCTCAGATCCAAAATAATCACACAGAAACTGTATTTATTAAATCACTGCTTGGCCAATCACTTAAGTATACTGCTAGTTAGCTCTTACATCTTAATTTAACCCATTTCTATTATTTTATATTTTATCATGAGGTTTGTGGCCTACCAGCAAGGTTCAACTGGAAACTTGCATCTTTCCCCTCTGGCAGCTATATGACATCTCACTGACTCTGCCTCCTTTCTCCCAGCATTCACTTTAGTTTTCCCAGCCTAGCTCTGTTCTACCCTATCACAGGCCCAAAACAGCTTCTTTATTAACCAATGGTATTCAAAACATACAGAGGGGAATCCCACATCACCTCCCCTTTTCTATTTAAATAAAAAGGAAGTAAAATTATATATACCAAACAGTTATCAAGAAAGAATTACAGTTGCAAAATTTATATGCTTTATCTTTTATCATAACCAAGCAAAACTATAATTATAACTATATATTCTTCAACTCCATCAAAGACTCCAGAAGGAAATAATATTACCTAAGTAAACAAGAAATGCATTGTAAACAACTTCCAAAACTCTTGAATTGTCAGAGACATCTTGCTGCCTGGACGGTCACTCAAAGTTCTTCTGTAACCTTGGGGCATCCATCTTTAGCCTACAGGCTGGCAGACTTTTCCATGAAGCAGGAAATTTGAAGATCTGTTCTGCCTTGTAATGGCAAAATTCATCAGTTGCTTTCTTCTGTGTCTAGCAGAATGTCTGGCAGACTCTTTCATGAAGCAGGAAACCTGAACGATGGTGGTCTCACCTTTAAGCAAGTTCAGCAGTCAATTCTCTGTGGGTCCTACATGTCCAGTTCATACAGCATAACATCAAACAGTTCAAGCAAGACCAGTTTCTTGCCCAAATGGCTAGCAAACTCCATAAGGAGCCTCTTCAATGTCCATCTTCCTCTTGAAGTTATTGATGATGCCAAGAGCAGATGTGTCTCATTGTCATGAAAAGTCCTAAGTTCTTAAAACATTTTAAATCCATATTCTGAAGGTCTCTGAAAGATTTGAAGAATACCTATCTTACTGAAATATATCTCTATATATCTAGAAAATCTAACTAACATGACAACAAGCTTGACTATTATAGATGGTTTATCTATTAACCTACATTTCTTAATTATACATTACATTTTTAAATGAGCTGCACAACACAATACCTCAATCAAGAACAGGAATATACATATAACAAAATCGATCTTAAATTTGTATCAATAAACCAAGATCCATAGCAATGCAAATCTCTATAGCATAGCATGGTATTATTATTCCCTCCAGTTTAAAGCTGGGAAATGAATATTCAAACTAGGCCCCAAATCCTAAACCCTTCACAGAATATTTTGACGTGATCATATCTGAAGCATTTGGGTATGTGGCATTTTTTCAGCAGTTTTCATCTCCAACATAAGTCAAAAGGAGTAGTTCTGGTGATCAGCTAAATGGGGTTTAGGTTTCAGGCCCGCAGTAAACGCCTAGATTTCCAGTCACACTAGCAGTCCAAAAGGAGCGAGTCTCAGGCCGTTGTCTGTCATCCTTTCATTCAGTGAGCATGTCTCACCAACCGCTCCATGCAGAGCTCTGGCACACACAAAGAAATAGAAAGCCCTTCCCCTTAGCCATCATGATGGTTCCAGGCAACAAAGAGCCTTTAGAGTTCACTCAGACATACCTACCAGAGGGTCACTTTTAACATCCCTTTTGTATGTATAATCTACAAATACTCATTTGGAGCTTGGTATAGCCTTGTCAATTTGACATCACTGAAACTAGCTCGAGAGTACTTTCATTAATTTTGCGTTCAAAATCAGTTCTTTATGTGAAGCCCTAGACCTAAAAACACAAGAGGACAGTCTGAAAGACAAGTTTGGCAGAGATTTATAAAATCCTATGAAAGCTGTTTATGTCTTTGGGTTTTGGTTTCTGATTTTTTTTTGGTTTTTATTTTGTTTTGTTTTTTATTGAATTCAACAGCTTTCAAGCATCTCTGCAGTTAAAGATGGTCAAAAGACCATCATCTAAAAAATTATAAATGTATATTTTACTTAATAAAAATTTACAAAATTGAGCAGTGCCAAGAAATTTTTCATTTTAAGTATACAGTTTTTGTTGATCTTTCCCAAACACATTTTAAACAATACATTTGAAACAAATCATTTGACAACAATTAAAAGAAATCCCCAAACTTGGCTACCCATTGGCTCTTAAAACAAAAACATGTAGCCAATAATTCACGTTTGGGGAAACTATAAATAGTTCCTGTTAGAAACACAATTGAAATCCCACCAACTGTATCCTATGCAGAATGCAAAGCTAAAAGAAGGATATGCAATGTATATATACTATATTTGCAAGTGTACCACAAAATTATTCATATTATATACATAAAAATGTATTATATATGACGGAGAGATGATAGATTGATAGCTGACAAATAAATAAAACTCAACAGCAGTCACAATTGCTAAAAAGTTAGACCAACACAGGAATTCTGAAGAGTATTTTATTGCTAAAATTATTTAGAATTTTCTAACACATGATGATAAGAATAAGCAGGTTTTTCCTTGGTTATTACTGCAACTAAATTCTCTGAGAAATGTAATATGATATTTCTTGTATCTAGGAAGTCTCCCTGCCCCCTACCCTTGGCATATTACTGCTTAGGCCAATAGGGTTTAGTCAAGCAACTCATGCACTGATCATAGCGCTTAATATACTTGTCAATAAAAATCAGCAACGAATGCTCAGATCCCCCACCTTTCATTCCCCCACACTATTCCCCTGTTATTTAGGGACACTGTGGACTTCCCATTGATTGTGTGATGTTGCAGGTGTAAGCTTGAATCTTATGAGTAATAATACCCTCTCAAAAGGCATTGAATGCCTCTGAATTTTTTTTTATTTTTTCATATATAAAAAAATACTATGGCAATCCTTCTAGAAACAATATATTTCAAAAGCTGCTTTGTAAATGCTCACTCAGGGCTAACTATCATGATTACTCCTTGGCAGTTTTGGGATGTGTGCACTTCCGTGTGGTGCGGAATATAGATATTCATACACACACTCGCAGACACACACACACTTTAGCAGACACTATCGTTTTTACCTTTATTCAGGCTCACAAGTCATGTATTAGAATTCCAGTTACTCTTAGCTAGTCATTTTGTTTGCTTCAGCAGGACAGTCCCCACTACAACAGACATAATTACTAATGTCAATGTCCTACAATACACTGGACCTCGCCTGCTACAACAGAAACACTTGTTATACTTTAATGGTGTTTAACTTGAGAAATTCCCATCAAACCTGGATAAATATTTTAATTTCCCTTTGTAGAAGATAATGTGTATATCCCCAGAAATTATATATACTCAATTTAAATCCTGGAGTTTGATTGTTGGGTAGTGATCTAAATTTGCATTTTCCCAAGATAACTAAACTTTTGCCCTACACCAATCAGCATTTTTTTAACCACAACATATTTTTATATTTATTTTTTCTTAGATATTGTTAATTTGTTACTGTTTCTTATTTATTAAATAAAATTTACTTCATAAATGCACATATGTATAAAATAAATAATTTTATTCTTTTAAATTTATTTTTTAATTTCATTTTACATAAGCCTTCTTATTCATTTAAGTTTTGACACTGGAACCTCCACTCTAATGCAAGCAGACTAACCCTCTAACTGGTCAGGACTCTTAATCTCACTGAACTTGGTTTACTTGTTTTATCTATAATGCCCACATACCATAATACTTTGATAGTGAATATACTGTGAGTAAGATCCTAGGTGTAGTAAATTCTCAGTGTTATAATTGTGGACCTGAAGAGTAAGAGATGCAAATGAACTAGGAGAGATGCAAATGAACTAGGCTAGAAGGTTTAGACTGAGAGCTAAGACTTTTTTTTCCCCTTAATTCTAAATGCCAACTAGCTATCAGTGATTAACCAAAATATTTAATGTCTTAGAGTTGTTTGGAGCCGCACACGATGTGTATACATGTAATCAGAGTACAGTGTTTGGAAAACCAACCAGGAAAGGGCAATATTAAGGGAGAAGGGAGGAAAGAATGCAGGCAAAAGGGCCCAGGAGCTGGGAGGACGTAGAGAGAGAACAGAGAGCTAATCTTTCTTTCAGCTGTGTTACAGATTTCCTTTCTTTTCTTGTGGTGGGTAAGTGAGAGGGTCTAACCCTCAGTGAAGCCCCATAGCTTCAGAACGGCCATGACGCAGAAGTTCACGGAGGTGGATAGCGTCTGGGACTGGGCCAGTGTAGACCGCACCTCAGCCTAGCTGCACGATGCTTTGGTTGGTTTTATAAAATGAAAATGAGAAATGCATATGCTCTTTTCTAACCTGACATCACATAAATAAAGCAAGTTCTTCATAAGACCACACGAAGGGAAAATGGGGCAAGCGTTCAAGAGCAAACTTCTTGAGAACTATGCATAGAAATGTCTAGGCTGCAAATGTGAAGAGGCATTGCCGTTAAAGGCCAAGAAGAACAGTTTATTCTTGCTGAAAATGGAGAGAACTTTCCTGAAGAAAGTGGCTTCTGAGCTTGTAATGGAAGCATCCGTAGAGACGAAGAATGGTGCCGAAAGGAGACTGGAGGAAGTGGTTTGAAAAAGCAAAAGAGACAAAGTGAGCACAAAGCAGGTCCTAGAGTCCTCACGGATTGCTTAGGAATTACAACAGATGAGACAGGCAAAGAGTCTTGCAAATTTCAGTGGTCTTAAATTTCACTAGGTAGCAATGAAGGGCGTGCAAATCACAGGAAAAAAGAATGTCCTAGCCTGTCCAAAGCTTTAGAAGCAAATCTGGTAACTCTTGAGCAGTGCTTCTCAACCTTCCTAATGCCCCGACCCTTTAATACAGTTCCTCATGTTGTGGTGACCCCAACCATAAAATCATATTGTTGCTACTTCACAACTGCAATGTTGCTATTGTTATGAATTGAAATGTAAATATGACATGTGTCCCGAGGCGTTGTAACCTACATGACGAGAACCAGTACTCTAGAAGCAAGGAACTAGGGGACTGGAAACCTGAAGCCTAGTCTAAAAACAAAAAACAAAAAAAAACCCCATCAAATTGTAGGTGAGTGATTAGGAGAAGTTGATATCAGCAGGCACCAGGAAGGGAGGAGAGAAAGAAAGCCTTTGCTAAGGACAAATTTGTAAGAATCTACCAATTGTTTTGTTACGGTGACAAGGAATAAAAAGGCTGAAAGACTGGGATTTCTATGTTGAAAGGATTGAACAGACAAGGCAATGTTCCGTGCTTCCTTTAAGTCTCAACAAAAAGGCTTAAAGCAACTAACTACTTCTCTAAGCATTATGGCTCAAACAATAACTTACCGGAAAACTTGCATATTTATTCGTATTAATCATAAAAATTTACTGTCAATTATGGAAACTCTCATTATTATATCTTTGCCCTCTCATGTTTGCTTTTTACATAAACACAAGGTTCAGGAAAATCCCATTGTAATCCTATGGATATGTGTTTTATATGCTTGTGTTTGTATAGATGTAAAACTATCTCATAAGAGACTATCCAGTCAATAGACAGATTAATAAGGGATCTGCAATGGACTTTGGAACTGATTCTTATAGAATCATTAGGTATAACAAATCGCTTCGGATTAGCATCAGGCAATCATCCAGTGACTATATATGAGAAACAGAAAAGGATGGGTTGTACATTGAGAACCTCAAGTGTCAACACAGAACCTCGCTGTGGTGATGAGAAGATATCTTTTTCTAGGGACTAAAAAGTTAACGAGAGTAAATGCAAGCAGCGGACAGTCTACAGTGTAAAGACTAACGAATGAGAAGTCAATTGCATCTTAAATTGGCAGAGCCAACAACCTAAGGGGAAATTATTTTACAAGGGCAATTTGTAGTAACCCAGTACGCTATGAAAATATCACCCAAGAATTCTGTTCTCTGACAAATCTTGCATGTGTAAATCCAGACCCTTCCTCAAAACGGCCCATTCTCTAAAGAAAAAATGCCAAGCTTCATTCCACCTAAGAAGTCTAAATACCACTTTCTGCTCAGACAAAGACACATTCTTCTAATGGGGGCGCTGAAGGCCCTAGTACGTAAGAGATAAGAGCATAGTTCCTCCAAACAACACGCTCACTGACAAACACGTAAACGTCATGAGGCACTTTGATATAAGGGAATGAAGAAAGGAAGTAGGTACTGGAAAGACCAACATCAGAATGCTCCCTGCATGATTAAGTCAGGGGAGGAGGTGAGGAAATTAAATACAGACTACTGTCCTCTGCCAGCTGTGTGTGGACATAATGAACAAGGAAAGCCAAACTGGTAGCTGAGCCTATAGGGAAAGAAGCCATGAACTGATAGCTAAGAAGGAAGATGGAGCATATGAAGCTTGCCAGATTGCACCTGGAGACTAAAACATCTGTCTCAGCTGTTCAGTTTCCGCCCTAGCTGCGTAGACACTGACAGGAGGGGAAGAGAAGGCTTTGCCAGGGAATGGGACTGGTTGAAAGTGTTATCCATGTTTTGATTAATACCAAGTTCAGGTAGATTGTTGTTAAAGCAAGCAACATCAAACAACAAATCACCCTAGGAAAGGAATGAATTGTAAGCCAATGTCTTCACCATTCCTCAGCAACAAATATATAGTCTTAGTAAAGATTTCTAAATATTAATTTTTTTCTTTTTCTTTTGTGTGTGTGTGTGTGTGTGTGTGTATGTGCTCATGGAAATACCAGAAAAGGAGGTTGAGTGTCTTTTTTATATTTTAATCCTTGAGGTAAGGTCTCTCTCTCATCAAAATCAAAGCTCCTCATCTCAGCTGGCAGGCTGACCCATGAGCTCCCAGGATTTTGTCTCTGTCCCTTATTGCTGGGATTGCAGGAATGTGTGGCCACATGCAGCTTTTTATGGGAATTCGAACTCAGGTCTCCATAACTGTGATGCAAGTGCTTTTACACACTAAGCCATCTCCTTATCCTCAATGTCAGAACCTTAAAAGAGAAGAAATAGCCTTCACGGGGCAGTCTATAGTTAGTCTAACACATTGTGAGAGTTTCTTTTTCTCTTTAGAAAAGAAATTCTTAGTATGACATTTCAAGAAGTTTACAATAAGATAAAATAGTTGAGACAAATAAACAGAAAATGAAACGAAACAAACATGGAACCTTCGTGGAACTCAAGAATAACCGCAAGTAAATTAATGCTTTTAAAGTGAGTTTTCAGGCCTTGGGCTAGTAGGGAATCCGTAGAAAGAACTGCCTGAAATATAGGTGACTAGAAGGAAGACTGCTCCACAATTTCAGTCATTCCTATTAATGAAGTCCTAATGCAACTGAATATTGGGTTGCACATCCAAGAAGCCACATCCTCCGTTATCTCCAGGGTCTTTCTGTGGCTTGGGAAAGGGTTGTTTAGGTTATGATAGCAACAAATCTCTTCTGTTTGGGAACGCTTTCAAAGCAACAGCCTGAACTTTATCTTTTTCCCCTCCTCCTTCGTCTGGAGACAGTACTCTGTGTCCTCTAATCCCTCGGAGGAGCATCATATGCGTCCTGTAAAATCTGTGTTTGTACAGTTACCTCAGTAAATCACGCGACTGTGGCTCTCTGTTTGCCTCTCCACAGAAATCAAGTGCATTACATAATTCAGGAAAGCACATTTTTTTAATTCAAGTAATTTCATTGGCTAGAACAAGAAAGGAGGGAAGGGAGGGAGGAAGGAAAGAAGGAAGGAAGGCGGACAGAAGGATGGGAGGGAGGAAGGGAGGGAGGGAGGGAGGGAGAACAAACACCTCAGTAAATACTCACATAGCTGTGTGTTATGTGTACTGTCTCCTAACCCTATCTGCTGTGAAGATAAGCCTGAAATGAGAAACACACTTAATCTGTTTGTTCCTAGTGTCATTGCTTTTAATTATCTCTTCCTCTAGCTTCCTGTGACCCTCTGACCCTTTGCTTCTTCACCTTGAAGCTGGAATCTTCCTACTTCATGACAGTTTGCAAACAATAAAACAGGAAAATAAAATTCAAATTAAACATCTTAGATAGGATTCTACAAAACTTTAAGCTATCACTGCTCAAATAGCTAGCATTCATTGCAGATTTTGGACTGTTTTTCATTAAATATGAATTTAAAGGCGATGCTGGGGAGAATCTTTTCAAGATGAAATGGGAGGAAAGACTCAGGATCTGGAAAAGAGGCGGCCCACTTTGTGTGCACAGTGACACGGAGGTGTGACAATCCCCCGGCACTCCCATCTGTTATTTCTTCATTTACCCTCAGCTGTTTCAATAATGTGACATTGTTCATTGTTTCTCAATCTTTTCCAAATATTTCTTCTTCTTTCTGTTTTTAGACTCACACCATCATGGTTACATAATAAACATTCACTATTCTCCAGCTAGGCAACTTTGTTTCCCTGCGATGAGAGGAAAAATATTAGCTATGGAAACATTTCTTGGGGGTCAAGCTATCTTCCAGATAATCAAAATAAGAAAATAATTCGTTGAAGGAAGGAGAACAGGTAAGTGAGTTTCATAAAATGGAGCAGACATATTTGGGAGAGATTTAGCGGTAACAAGAATTTCTTCCAAATACAACTTTCTAAGGACATTAATGAGAGCTATAAACTGCATGCATGTTGAGAACTACTAAACAAAATAAATATAAGATCAACTTCTAAGGGAGGAAGGGAGTATAGCAACTAGCATTTACACACATAAGACTTTGTCCCTAGTGTGTCAGGGCAGTGTTATCCTAGGACAAAAAGACATGTTATTCTAGAAATACTGAGCTCTGTATTCAGTATGTTCAGGTTTGACACCATATCATGAAAGTGGCAACACATATCTACAGAATGCATGCAGTCAGCTTCGGAACTCTGGTCTGTTCCAAATTATCAACCGTTCTTCACCTATGGATGCTGGGTCAGCTCTAGGCGCTGGCCAGTAGGGGAAATCTGCCTAGTCATAAAATGTTCCCAAACACTCTTCAGCCCCTGCCTTTACTCAGCCGCTCAGATTCTAGGTGCTCTTTCCTTCTTCCCTTTGCTATCAGAAACCTTCCCTTCAAAGGGCACTCTAAGTAAGTGGGCCACCTTCCTTGTTTGTCACCGTCCTTCCCATAAACCTCTTTTTAGGGCGAGAACTATCAAAATTGGCTGCATAGGAGAATAGTAGAGTTTTAAAGAAGACTTTGATTCCTCTGTCTTAGCCAGAAAATTTTATTTGGAACACCTGCTGTGAAGGTTAATATTAACAACTTGAGAGCGTCTAAAATCGCATAGGAAACAAGGCACTGAAGATAATTTCTGAGGGATTATCTAGACTATGTTAGCCTCCAGCCATGCCTGTGAGGTCTTATCTTGATCAGTTTAATTGAGCTAGAAACATCCACCTTTACTGGGCTTGTGTCTTGCATTCATTAATCTCTGTTTCCTGACTGTGGATGCATTGTACACAGACATCTTAAGATCTTGAAGCCAAGCCTGTCTCTTCAGGAGGGACCATACCCTTGACCTGTGCACAAAACAACCCTCTCTCCCCTTTCAGCAGGGAATTTTATCAAAGGAACAGAAAAAGTAACTAAGACACTTGTGCATTTGGATTTTTCTCTCTGAGTTTCCAGTGATTTCAAAATACAGCTAAAGCTGAAAACATTGGAGTTCCTTGTAGCCTGTGTAGATCTACTACAGAAAAAAAAAAATGTATTTAAGAATGTTTGTAAGAGGAGAGGTCTCGGTAGATGATTCAGCCAATGCATTTGCTACCCAGACCTAAGAGCCTTAATTAGGATCCCCATCAGCCACACAGTAGCTCAACCACGTGCTAACGCAGTGCCTATGGAGGAGGTGGAGCGGGCTCAGCTGCAGGAAGTTCAATGACCAGTCAGCCTAGAGCTCGCATCAGAGCCCCTGTTCACCCATGAGGTGAACAATGAAGACTGACCCCCAGTGTTGTCCTCTGACCCCCACATATGGACCCTGGCGCCGTCACATGCATGTTCACATTCATACACATGCACAAACACACATACACACACACAAATACACACAGAAAGACACACACAAATACACATGCACACAGACACACACACATACACAAATACACACACAGACACACACAAACACACACACAAATACACAGAGACACACACAAACACACACACAAATACACACACATAAATAAGCATGCATACAGAGAGGCACACACACAAATGCACATGCACACACACAAACACACATACACAAATACACATGCACACACACAAACACACAAATACACATGCACACACACACACATAAATACACATGCACACACAGACACACACGAATACACATTCACATACATACACAGACACACAGACACACACACACACAAATGCACATGCACACAGAGAGACACACAAAAGAATTTTAAGAGGAAAAAGCATAATCGGATGTACTAAATCAAACAGATTTTTATATAAAAAAATCAATCTTTTCTTTAAATTCCTTTTTGACAGGCTCACACACAGAAACATCCCACACCCTCCTGCCTTCCCCTCCTGGATACTAGAATTAGAGAGGCGTGTCACCAGCTAGGCTCAGAGGCTGTTTAGGGGAAGAAAGGAAGAAAATTTTGGCTTCCTTTCCCAATAATTTCCCGATGTATTAAGAGCACGTCCAGATCTTTCCTTTCTAGCGTGTATTAATTTTCCAGATCTTTCCTTTCTAGCGTGTATTAATTTTCCAGATCTTTCCTTTCTAGCGTGTATTAATTTTCCAGATCTTTCCTTTCTAGTGGGTATTAATTCTGTTAGTGGAATCGATTCTTTAAAGAATCCCTTGAATTCTATCATTCAAGGAAGCAGGTCCACATCAAGCTCTGCACTGACGCGGACCTTGGCAGCTTTAGAACCACATCAAAGCTTTCCAACCGAAGACCTGGTGAACCAGGATCTCTGAGGCTAATGCTCAGAGCTTGGTTTTGTTTCTGCTTTGTTTTGTCAGCTGTGATTCAGACAATGGTGAAAATATCCATTCTGCATGTCACTGATTCAAAAGAGAGGTCATCAGGTTTGTAGCTTTTACAAACACATTTGCTTTCTGCAGTGATATGTGGGACAGTTAAGGAACAGAAACTATTACCATAAATCTATTATACAGGGAACATATTTGGAAAAAATACCAAACTTCAAACCAAGAAAAATGCACATGATGGCTATGATTGAGCGACAAATCTAATGCACATGAGAAAGCTCTGTTCCTATTGCTGCTTTCAAAACTGGTGTTCTAGGTCAGAAGATAACAGAATTAGAACTGAATTGCCTAGAATTATATAATGAATTCTCCAGCTTCCAGTAAAACAAAGAATTTCCTCAGGTGTGTTAGCAAGTTACTTAATGAAGATCAATTACCCAAAGGAGCTGAGGAAACATGGCTAGTGATTATCAGTGAAGCAGCTCCTGGTGTAGGCAATTAGGTGAGACTACTTTAAACTTTAAAGTTATTAAAACACTTTCACTAGGTTTCTAAGGTATGCTGTCACCCAGGAGTCAGGTGCACAACATCTGACCCATTATCCACCCAACACCCATCTGGACTTCAATTTTCTGTTAATAATTTTTCCTGTCCTCAGTAATCACTGAGGCTACTTCACGGCATAAAAGATTTGATGCTCTTTCCCTTCAATGGATAAATAAAATGGAGCTGAATTAAGGAAAAGAATAATCCGAAGAAAAATAAACATAAGCACTTGTGGAGAAAGTGTTGAGTGCTAATTCAATTCTGTTTGCTTTTGTTGTTTGTTTTGTTTTGTTTTGCATTGGCATCACAGCCTCCCACGCAAACCCTGAGCATGTTGTATGACTTTTTGATCTTCCCAGTGGAACAGAGGCAATGTGACTCAATAAGATTCATTTGGAGCCTCCAAAAAGAAATGCTTCCACGTCTGCTTCCTGCAATAATGGTAAAAATCTGTCCAGGCTATTCCATGGAGAGATGTTAGGGATGCAACACAAGAAAAGCTTAACCATGTAGCCAAGGATGCCTCCACCAGTCACCCTGAGCAAATGCTCCATTTGACCACAAGCACACAAGACAGTCCCACTGAGCTCAAGTCCAGCCTTGTGAAGATCAGGGGGATCTTTCAACCACTTGCCTCCACCCCAAGATGATTGTCATTTTAAGCATTGCATTTGGGGAATAGTTACAAATACCAATCGCTAATGCCATTGTCTTCAGTGATTGATCAACCTGGGCCCTCTTAAAGAGCAGCAAATGCCCTTAAGTGCTGAGCTCTCTCTCTCTCTCTCTCTCTCTCTCTCTCTCTCTCTCTCTCTCTCTCTCTCCAGGCTCCGTGTCAGCGGTTTTACTTTTTAAATTTATATTTTTCTCCGTGTATGAGTGTTTTGACTTCAAATATGTATGTGCAGCACATGCATGCAGTACCCAAGGGAGACAAAGAGCGTGCCAGATTCCCTGGAGTTACAGACGGTCAGGAGCCACCATGTAGGTGTTGACAACCAACCCCTGGTCCTCTGCAAGAGCAGCAAATGATCTTACCCAATGAGTCATCTTTCTTTAAGTAGTTTTAAGAAAGCAAACAGCTTCTGCTATTGATTGGCACAAGCGCTAGTTTGTTTGGAAGACCGTGCTACTCTGTTTTATGTTTGAAGCCTTTAGTAAATACTTTCTTACTTATGAAGCACACTTTCCTAAAAGTTATGAGGAATATTTCAGTGGGTTCAATTTTGATTATAGCCTTAGAGATAGTACAGTGTTTTTCCGAAAGTCAATCCCCTCATTCACGTGATTGTGATACAACACGGAGGAACTGTGTAAAAGGGGCGCAAATGAACATGCCAAGGGATCTTATGTTCATGAACAGCCAGAGTCAGCTCAACCAAGCAGCAAGTACTGAGCAGTGGACCAAGGGATCTCCAAGTCTCCATGGCTTGCTCTGAGTGTTCCATGGAAACGTCACTGCAGGGGGAGACGTGAGCATTGGACAACCTCATTAGAGACAGCTAGCAAGCCATTGCTCCCAGATCTTCACATACACCCTATTTCATCCAGACTTTTGGTCGAATGATGTAACTTGAAAGTGAATTGACCCTAGTGAGACTTTCTGTTCTGTCCTCGATCGGGACTCATAAAATTGTCACTGTTCCGCGTTAACAACACGGCTTTACTCTTTATCACGGATTTTTAAGCCATTTGTTTCAAACCCTTTGATCCTGGAAACAGTCAAATTAAATAGTAACATTTTTTAAAACTGAAGTAACTTTATGCTAAAAACTCAAAATTCCCCATACCTCTATATACATCTCATTAGTAAATAGATAATCAATAAACATACCTATTCTATGGCTGAGGAGATGGCTCAGTGAGTGTGAGCATGAGAAGTCAAAGTCAAATCCTCACTCTGTAGCAAGATGTCGGATGTGAGAACACATGCCTGTAAGCCCAGCACCGGGGTGCTGAGACAGGCCTGGGGGCTTGCGATCCAGCCAGCCAGCCTGCCCAAACGTGGCAGGTCAAGTCTCGTACAACAGAGTGGAGAATCAACTGAGTAAGACATCCTGCTGTCAACATACGCATGAAGAGAGTGCCCGCATACACACATGTACACAGACAAGTATACCTACACACACACACACACACACACTTCTGTTTTAAAAATACCTTCCTAACACTGATATCTCGAGTCACGAAAATACTGGTAATGGACAGTAATTCAACAAAGAAATCAACCCTCTTCGTAACAGAAAGCATGGCTCTGAGCAGGCAGGAGCAGATAGCACAAAGACAACACCCGAGAAGAGCGATTGGCCCCGTCTGAGGCACCTTGGCTTCTTTCCCCTCCCAGCAGCTCCAGTTCAGGAAACGTTGGCTTTCCCTCAATTAGAGCTGATGTCCTCGCGACTGCAATCAAACTCATAAATAAACTGAAGCTTTCCCATGAGAACCAACTGTCAGGACTATGTTATGTCCAGGCACAGAACCGAAGAGGCTTGGTTTGTAAATACTGCAGACATCTTTAAAGTTGTCCCCTGTCTGCAGAGCAACA
>PVIU01026293.1:0-22245 GCA_004026605.1 Ondatra zibethicus | reverse complement strand
GATGGGGGTGGGCCTTGGACTTCCAACAGGGCAGGGCACCATGCCCTCTTTCAAGGAAGAAGGGGGAGGGAGGAGGGGTGGGGGGTAGTGGGAGGGGACCGGGAGAAGGGGAAGAAAGGAAAAAAATTTTTTTTTATCTTTAATTATGTTCTTGAATGGAAAAAATAAAACAAAACAATGTATGGAAAAAAAAATTATAGCAAAGATCTTTATTAAGGAAGCATTCTAAGACCTCCAACTATTCTTTTTATATAAAACATTCCTAATGGAAACCATTTTTAGTGACGACACCTGAACGAGCCCTGTTATAGCAACACTTGTACATTTAGCCATGTGAGGCCCTCTGTCCTTCCAAACACCAGGTACGAGTATAGGCTTAGGCATACGCATTCTTTCCAAAGTGGTGAATATTGCCAGTTTGGCAGGATCTAGAATCAGCCAGGAGATGAATCTGGGGGCATGCCAGTGAGGGATTATCTGGATCAGACTAGTTGAAACAGGAAGACCTGCTTTAACTATGGGCAGCACCTTCCATAACTGAATACAAAGGAGAAGGTGAGCAAGTCCTTCTCTGCCCAAGGACGGTCTCCCTGGCACAGCAAGCAAGAACAAGCCTTCCTTCTCTAAGCTGCTTTTGTCAAGTGGTTTGTCACGAGTCACTAAGACGGAACACTGGTCCTGAAGAGTGAGATGATTGCTGTGATGAACCTGACCACGCGGTTTTGGGGTCTCTGGAACTGGTTTTTGGGAGGAATATAGAAGAAGAGTTTGGAACGTGGTACTAGAAAAGCCACTGAGAACTTACAGTGTCCTTGTGGTTGGAGCTTGGAACACAAACTGCTAAGAGAAGCATAGACAGCGGAGCTTTGGCTCATGGGGCTTCACACTGGAGCAAGAGTTCTTTTTTTGTTTGTTTGTTTTTTGTTCTTTAATTTTGTTTTTAAGTTTTTCAAAACAGAGTTTCTCTGGGTAGCCCTGGCTGTCCTGGAACCCCTTTTGTAGACCCGGCTGGCCTCAACTCAGAGATCTGCCTGCCTCTGCCTCCTGAGTGCTGGGATAAAGGTGTCTGCCACCATCGCCAGAACAAGAATTCTACTGGGACCTGGATTCGAGGCCATTTGTATGATGCTCTAGTAACGCATCTGGATGCACCCACCTGTGCCCTGCAGGAAGCCGAATACTGGAGTAATGAGCATCTGTCTGATGGAGCAGACGTCAGGGCAGCAGAGCATCAGGCTGTGGTGTGATTATTGCTCACCACCCTTTTCCAGATCAGTGAAAAAGAGGAACAGATGGAATAGAGAGAATAAAAAATGTGCATGTTGATGAGAAAAAGACCTTAAGCAAGGTTAAGGTTGCTGTCAAGATGTGTGCTCAAAAGGAGGCTGAAACTGTTAGCACTGCACAAAAGAACGTGCCCCCACTAACCCTGAGGGTAAGACTCCACCCATTAAAGACTCCAACTGTGAACAAGCAAATTCATTTGAAACAGTAGAGCCTGCACCTTTAAGGCATCTGAGGGCTTTCCTGTTCTTGAAAGCAAATGCTAGGAGAGAATTGTTCAACAGTCAGAATAAAGAGGCCACTACAACTGTGGTCCAAAGAAGCCAGCACCCATCTCTGGTCGGCACAGAATTTAGCAGTGTCGTGTGCAGAGTACTGTTTTGTCAAGCATGAAAAATGGAAGTTTAAGCTAGTCATTAAGTCTTTGAGAGAAACACTGAGTTCAGGATCACGCCATGCATTTCCGCAAGGAGGCCCAGAAAAGGCCACTGTGTGAAGCTGAGGCATTAGTTGCCATGGAAACCCCAGGATACTGGAGCTATCACAACCAAGGGACATCTACTGAAGACAACTTCAGGCCCACAAGAGTTTGTCCTCAGGCAATGGAGCTGGAGGGTAGAGCTACCCATGCCTTTTAGAACTCAATTCCAGCACAAGCCCCAGATGTCAGGCGTGGAGCTTCCGCATCTGCTCTTCTCCCTGCTGGGTGTTAGTCTTCTGTGGCTCACTCTTTCCTTGCTGTGCTCTAGTACTTCTCTCTGGAGTGGGGGGGGGGGTTTACACAGTGCCTTTGCGTGTGAGAAGCAAGAAAAAATTGTACAGGAGTTCCCTGTTCAAAGATTACTGGACTCTGGGAAAGCCAGCCTTTGCGCCTTCCAGCAGTGAAAGACTGTGGCGGGGACTTCGGATGTGGAGCTGAATACATCGTGTATAGAAGGCCATGAGCCTGTGGGGAGAAGAGGATTATGGTTTAAAAGTGGTTGGAGTGTCAGTTGATGAGGGGCAGGATAGCAATGGTTAATGTCGTCAACTAGACGTGATCTTGAGCCACCCGGGAGATGAGCCTCTGGGTGTGCCTGGGAGAAACTGGATCAGGTTAACTGAGCTGGAACAACTCTCCTAACAGTGGGTAGCACCAGCCCATGGGCTGGGGCCCTGGACTGAATAGAGAGAAGAAAGAGAGCGGAGAATGAGCATTTATGCTTCCTGCTTCCTGACTTTGGATGCACTGTGACCTTCTGCCACCTTCCTGCCACTACCTTCCCCGCCATGACAGGCTGTGTCCTGGGCAACTGTGAGCAGAAACAAACCCTTCCTTCCTGAAGTTGCTTGAATCAGTTGTTTCATCACAGCGGCAAGACAAGTAATGAATGCACTCTGAATGTGTGAGCCCATATGCTTCTATGTTACCTTATCCAAAATCATTTGATTTCTGATATTTCACTTGTGCTTTTGTACTCATCTCACAAGTGAGAAAACTAAGATTTATGGAGGCTAATTAAGTTTTCCAAAGTATTTTATTATTATACCCATACATTAACACATCTCTAACCTCTCATCAGAGAAGCTTCTGTTTGCAGTAGATGGTGACTAACACAGAGATCCACAACCAGGCAAGGTACAGAAAATAAGAGACTGAAGACTTCTCAGTCCTAAGTGGAACACGTTAAATACACCCCAGGCTTAAGCATCACTGTGGAAGAGGAGACAGAGAGATCGTAAGGATCAGACATGGTGTCTTCTGGACACAGCAGGGCAACTCCACGCACGAGCTCACAGTGGTTGTGACAGCAGGCACCAGACCTGTGCAAGCCTAGGCCAGGCAGAAAGCCTGATGTGAAGAGAGGACCTGAACATGAGAGTCTACCGCTTTCTCTATGGTCGGCAGCTGTTAGCTACTGGGAAAGAAACAATCAGGTCCATTTTAAGAGTGTAGCCCCTGGTAAGTCAACCATACTCCAGTGGATGACCACATATCCAAGAATATTTGGGTAGCACAAATTAGGCTTGATTGGTGGGAAAAAAAAATCAAAGGACACAAATTTAGGTGGATGGGGAAGGGAAAAGTAAATATAATCAAAATACATGTACAAAATTCTCAAAGAAGTAATAAAAATTATTTTAAGTTTCCAAGGTCTTCTATCTGGTTAATTAGGAAAGAAAAGAAGCCAAGTTTACCTACTCTGAGACAAGACCTCTAACCTATGATTCTGTGTCCTCCAGGAACCCCTTGTCTGGGTGTCACAAATGCTTTCATGTGATTCCTTTCATTTTGCTTATAATTAAAGGTTGAGTTCGACTTTGAGGACAAGAAACTGACGTGAACTCAAAGGATTGAGAGGCGTGAAGTAGCATATATCATGTTCCTTTTATTAAGATAATATGTTCTTTAGTCACTTGAAATTTTAAAAAATTAAGAACAAAATCAGGCTCATTTACTGAATTTTTTCTATATGTATGTCTTAGTTAGGGTTTTATTGCTGTGAAGAGACACCATGCCTACAGCAACTCTTATAAAGGAAAACATTAATTGGGGCTGGCTTACAGTTCAGAGGTTTAGTCCATTATTGTCATGGCAGACAGACATGGTGCTGGAGAAGGAGCTGAGAGCCCTACATCTCAATCCACAGGCAACAGGAAGTGAACTGAAGTAGGCATAGCTTGAGCATAGGAAACTCAAAGCCCCCCATAGTGACACACTTCCTCCAACGAGGCCACGCCTACTTCAACAAGACCACCCTCCTAATAGTGCCACTCCCTATGAGCTTATGGGGCCAATTACATTCAAACTACCACAGTGTCTTTGTCAGACTCTTCATCTTGTGCCGTGTGATAAAGATACTTCTACTGTGGAAATCATAGCTCCCTAAATCTGACAGTAAAAATTTGAGCATTCAAGTATTTGACTCATCTGTATAATCTCAGTTTTCAGAAGGCTAAGGAGGGAGGATCATCATGAAGTTGAGGCCAGCCTGGTCTGCAGAGTGAGCTCTAAGTCAGCCTGAGTAGAGTGAGATCCTACGTCATTTTGTTTTTTAAAGACAGGATTTCACACTGTAGTCTTTCGTAGTCTGCAACTCACTAAGTATCCCAGGCTGGCTGTGGAATTGTAAATCTCCTGCCTCAGCCTACTGGGGGCAGAGCTGGCAGGTGTGAGTCATCATTCCAATCCTCTACAGTAAAAGTTTCAATATTATTAATTCCTGCCTTCAAGCTGTGTTCCTATGACTTCAGCTGACTTGTCAGCAACTTCACAGACTGCACATTTGGAATGCAATAGTGAAAAAAAAATGAGTGTAACCTTATAGGACTAAAACGTCTGCGTGATCCAGCTACAGCAATGACTTTAGGTTGGGATTACCATGGGTTTTTGTTCAATGCCTAGTCTGTCATGGATTATCAGTAACTATTTGTTGAAAGTGGGTGTGAATAATAGAAAAATCTTCCCATTATTTAAAGTATTAAATTATTCTTTCTTCATTTTTTTTTATTAAGCGGTTAGCTTCTGTGGGATTGGATGCAAAAAACACAGTCTGCATTTGGGACTGGAGAAGAGGAAAACTCCTGGCCTCAGCCACTGGCCATTCTGACCGGGTAAGAGCTCCGTGGTATCAAACAATGCAGAGTCAGAACTATAAAGTAATTGTCATTTTATGTCTTTAAAAGTAAACCTGCCACATATAGATTTTTCTCCTACATGTTCAACGTCCAAACATGATTTACCTGTGATTAGTGGCTGTTGTTATTGCTTTTCATAAGCAAAGCAGATTTTCAATGCTGGCATTTGGCTTCTTAGAAACTCAAAGTAGAAAAGAATTTGAAATTATAGTAGCTTAGAGGTATTCATTGACTTGTGGAAATGGTTGCTAGAAAACGTTCACAAAAAAATATTATAAGAGTTTGTAAAAAAAATAAAAATTAAAATAGTTTTTCCCTGCTGTTCTTCTGAAGAGGCAAACTGGTCTCTGTCTCTCTCTCTGTCTCTTTCTCTGTCCCTTTCTCTCTCTTTTTCTCTTTCTCTTTTCCTTCTCCTTCCCCCTTCTCTCAATAAACTCCTCACTTAAAAAAGAGTTTGTATTTTATTTGTGATTTCTTAATGCTGAGTGTTAGCTACGGTCTGCTTATCACACTAGATTTAGCATGATCAGAAATGGTAATTCCATGTAGGCGCAGATGGCAAGGTAAGGGATGAGGAGGTATAACCTATAACCGATCAGACACTAATTTCCTTGTGGTCTTACACAACTGAAAGACCTGATTTATTGCCTTTTTTTTGTTTCTTAACCTTCTTTCTGTATTTTTCTATAATTGTCCGAATGTAATGAGGCCCTAACTAAGCATCAAAGTCATTATTTTGCTTAGTATGACTTCTGAAAAATTTGTTTCTAGTGGTACATTTGTAAGCTAAAGGAACCTCAAGGTAGTTGCAAACTCCCTTTCAGCATCAAGTCTTCCAAAGACCCAAGAGTGACTCGGTAAAACTCAAATCAAGTGTTAGAAAAGGACTGAGGAACAGTGGACTTATTGGTTCCTAACTGTAACTGCATAGGTAACCTTACCGGGCGGCTTCTCAGCCTAGTGCCATTAGGGCTCTCTCTCTCTCAGGGATTTGCAATTTATTGAAGCTTACTTTCTATGTGTGTTAGTCGTTTTTCTCTGTTGCTGTGACAACACACCTAAGAAAATAAAAGGAAGGATTTCTTTTGCCTCATAGCTTCAGTGACGTTGGTCCAGGCTTGCGCAGGGCAGGCTTCTGGGCCCTGTCGCAAGGCAGTACATTTTTGGCAGAAGGCCTTAGCAGGGAAAAGCCTCGTATCTCCTAGCAATCAGGAAACAGATAGGACAAGAAACCTGGACGTCACAGGCTCTTCAAAGACGCCCTCCCCCACTGACCCACTTCCTCCAACCGGGCTCTATCTTCTGGTGAACTCTGCCCCAGTGAACTCCTCAATGGATAGAGATTAGCACCCCTACCCCCAGTGAACCAGACACTTTTCAATAGTGACCAAGTGTTCAACAAACGCAGGAGCCTTTTGAGGGTCCTTTGTGCCCGAGCTGTAACTGTCCTTAGTGAAATGCTTAGGTTACGTGTTCTAGATGTTGCCTTTTAGTGCCCGTGCTGTGGTCCCACCCCCTGTATCCTGTAGGAGAGGTGAGTTGCATTGGACCAGTGATCATAAAGGCGGACTTGAGATGCAGTATACAAAATTGTGATGCCACATTTGGCTCTGTTGAGAGGGCAGTATTTCAGCCAAGTTATTCTGTGATTAACTACTTCTGTTTCTGGTCTAACCTGAATTAATGTGTTGTATGTCAGGCTTGTTGACCTGTTACCTTGGGGGGGAAATAGAAGATTAAAGTTGAAAATAGTCTTCATTGGTGGTATTTACTTAGAAGTGGTACCTCCCTGGCTTATGCATAAAGTGTTTTGTCAGGTTGTGGGTTTCTATTAGACTAAATTTGGCTGCCTCTGTACCTTCAGTTTCTGAATATAGAATGAGTTATGCTTTGGAGGGTAAACAAACCAAAAGCTTAAGTTTCGAGCATCCTTTTGTAACCAATAGCCAATCACAGGCAGAGCTCCATTCCTAAGCAAGGCACACATCACGCTCCAGCACTAAGCAGTGTTTAAACCTCAGATCCTTGCTGGCCTGTCCGTCCTGCCTGTGCGCACAGCAGAGAGCCGCTGCTCCTGAGGACTGCCCGCTTGGCAAAATTATTCTCTGCTCAGTTAAACACTGTCCAGTTTCCTTTGTCTAGCTTTCTCTATCAGCACGACCGACTACCCCATGGTGTGGCCGTCTGAGCTTAGTGGCTGCCCCTTCACTCTGCCGTATTTGGTAGTTAGGAGCAGGCTGTTAGTTTAGTGAGAGTTTGTTACTGGAGACCTAACCATAAAGCCTTGCTCCAGGTCCAAACACTTGCCAAATTAAAATTAAACGAGAATGTCTATTGCATGCAGAGAGAGAGAGAGAAAGAGAGAGAGGTGTATAAGTGTACGTGTATATGTAAAAAGGAATTTATTTACAGTTTTGCCCGAAACAGGAGGGCAAAATTCTCAGTATACCCTGCCTTTCACCACAGCACTGTTCTAGCTACGGAGAACTCAGACCGGAAGCCTGGAGTTCTGCATATCACTGGGCTGGGGGATCAGTCTTTGCCTATATCAGGGACCAGGGCTGAGGGTGGCTGTCTTCACTCCAACATGGTATTTCTGTAGGGAGCTGGAGGTGAAAAAAGACGATTTTCAAAAACATATCCTAACTCTTAGGACTCAGTTACATTGTGAATCTAGAATCTTCTGACAGAATGTATTGTTCACCCAGGCCCTTTAATAACTTGGTACCAGCAGGAATCATTAGTTGCTTTTGGTTAACTTCAAGAGATTATTTTAGTGGCTAAAATACTTATTAACACGTGTTTACTGGTGCTTTATAATCTTCAAAATTATTTCACCCACATTATCTTAATTAACTTTACAATAAAACTAAGCCTTTGCTACCAGTTTTAGAGAAGATGAGGTAAAGGCTAGAGATACTGAAACCTGGCTGAACTCAGATGCTGAAATGGCCAAGTGGACCGAATCTTTGCTCTTCAGGCCTGTCTCTGGAATCTGTTATCTCTTCTTCCTAAGTGACAGGAAGCAGACAGCCTGCATTCTTTCTCTGGTCAAACTGACAATTGGTCCTTCTTCCCTCCCTCCCTCCCTCCCTCCGTCCCTCCCTCCCTCCGTCCATCCCTCCCTCCCTTTCTTTCTTTCTTTCTTTCTTTCTTTCTTTCTTTCTTTCTTTCTTTTTTCATTTTGTGTGTGTGTGTGTGTGTGCTTATTCTGATGCTTTATGTGAGTGGTATCCCCACACACACACAAAATGTTTTTATTAATTATTTGGGAATATTGTACAATGCACTCGCTTCCTGTTCCTTTCTATTGGCACCTTATAGACTGTGACCCACAGGCCACCTGCATCTGAACATCCTGGGATCTGTTTAAATGCCAACAGCTGCACTCCCTCTATGCCCATAGCGCGTGTCTTCAATAGTCACGACAGAGAGTAGCTTTTGAGGTTGGCAGGCAGTATTTTCTGTCTTCTAAATGGAAATAGAACTCCATGAAAACTGTCTCATAAAGAATGAAAAATAGGGTAGCTGGTATGCTTTCAGGTTTTTGGAGAATTAAGAATAGAAGAGTTCTTAGAAGCACATTGAATGATTTAAGGGGCTGGGATAATTTAGTGACAGGAAAATGACTTCTTTCTCACCTTCTATTATGATTGGGGCACTTGCCCATGTTGAATCATAGCTAGCTAGCAAACACTTTCCTAAGTAAAATGTACTGTTTGCAATTCTTCTCATTTTTATTGAAAATCTATCTCCAAAGTGTTTTGTCAGCATTGTGAAGAGTTCCAGAAAACTTGTTTTTAAAAATTACCCTAATTGTCAAAAGTTATTTTCACAAATGGAAAAATCTAATCTATGACTCAGTTGCACTCAGTGACTAAAGCTGACAGCTCGTCTGTTTGGGCTGAAGGTGGGTAGCCATGAGGACAGCGGG
The DNA here is from genome assembly GCA_004026605.1 of Ondatra zibethicus. Lineage (NCBI taxonomy): Eukaryota > Metazoa > Chordata > Mammalia > Rodentia > Cricetidae > Ondatra > Ondatra zibethicus. The sequence goes on along the minus strand of PVIU01026293.1, from coordinate 13,409 downwards.
GCAGCTCTGGTTCTCAGAGCCAGGACCTCCCTTTGCATCCTGCACAGGCCGCATTAACACTGGTTAGAGTCCTGGTGATTGCACTGATCTCTGAAGAACGCTCTATTTCTTGACAGATTTTTGATATTTCCTGGGATCCATATCAGCCAAATAGAATGGTTAGCTGTGGAGTAAAGCATATAAAGGTACAGTAGCCTTTTTATTTGTGTGTTTACATTTGGTATCTTGCATGAAAAAAAAATTTTAGGTGTTGATTAAGGTAATTTTTTTGTTTGTATTTCATGTGCATTGGTGTTTTGCCTGTTTATATATCTGTGAGGATGCTAGATTCCCCTGGAAGAGACGGGTGTGAGCGGCCATGTGAGTGCCGGGAACTGAGCCTGAGAGCGTTGGAAGAGCAGGCAGTGTTCTTGGCTGATGAGCCATCTCTCCAGCCCCCGCTTTCTCTCTCTCTCTCTCTCTCCTCTGCCCTCTCTTGAGGCAGCGTTTTTCTGTGTACCCCTGGCTGTCCTGGAACTCACTCTGTAGACCAGGCTGGCTTTGAACTCAGAGATCCAGCCTGCCTCTGCCTCCTGAGTATTAGGATTAAAGGCGTGAGCCACCACGACATCCAGCCATACAGGTGTTTTAAAACATGGAATCTTAGAAGTATTCTGCAACTTCAGGTTAGTAGTGAATGAGCCAAGCTTCCTGTCCAGCCGCCTGCTAGGCACTTCACTTGACTGTCACCGTCTTGTTATTCTGAAGCACACTACTGTCCAAATGGACAAATAAGACAATGAAAATAACTAACCACTAATAACTAGGATTAAATGAACTAATTAAAAACTAATAATGAGGAATAATAGGCACTATTTAATAAGGCATATTAGAAGCTATAATTAAAATGCTGTACTTTAAAAAAATAAAAACAGTGAAATAAAACAATTGTATGCCAATTTTGAATATAGTAGTATCTCTAACCACCGGGTACTAAAAATAGTTGAATGAAGAGTTTCATATTACCTCATACTATATACAGAGTAAATTCCAACCAAATTGAAGTGTGGAATATTTAAGACGACTATACAGTAACTGGAGGAGCATAGTGTTTTCCTGAGTGTTTTAAAAGAAATGACTGCTTCCAAGTCAGGAAGGCATAGACAGACCAGAGAACGGCTTGAGCAAGCTTAGTTTGGCGAGGAGGAGTTTCTGAGAGGTTATGGGGAATTCTGATGGGCTAGAGCAGCTGCAATCTCCTCTCCACTCAGACTCAAACACCGGCTAGTTCCTATTTTATAGAGTTACAATTTGTGCAGAGCCCACCAGGGGGCAGAACAAGCCAGACCAAATGAACAGCTACATATCTGGGTAGATTCCATCTTTGTCCTTACTACAAAATTTAAAGGTATCAGCAAGGTGGTTGGAAAGATGTCTTTGGATTGCTGCAGTGTGGCACACAGCCTCGGTGTACAGAACACCTAAATGGTCACCTCTATAAAATAGTATTGCCTTATAGGGCTTAGGGGAGTTGTTTCACTACAAGAAATACTTAGGTAAATGTGTAACCGTTCTCTGTGCAAAGGTTCTCTTCTATGTGCAAGTGAAGAAAGAGACTATAATGATAACATTGGCAGACAGAGATTTATAAATAGTTAAATATATTCTGTTTTTCCTTTCTCCTGGAGAAACCCACACACTAGCAAGTATAAAGGACAAACATAGTAGATATTAGTGTGTTCGTGAAATATAAAGACTTCTGACAAATAGAATATATAACCAACAAAAATAGGAACAGTGTTGGCCAATAGATGCATGAAAATGCTAACTCTTAGAGAATACAAGCTTAAAAATAATTGAATATGTTAAAATCATGGTTACATTGTTGTATTTGTTGTTGACTTAGATTCAGTGAGGGGCCCCTCCTAAGCCCGGCTGTGGAGACATAAGTTTAGTCTTTCTGACCAGAAGTCTGGCGATATTTGTTGATAGCTCTAAAGATGTTGATCCCCCTGGTCCAGTAGTTTCATAACTTGGAGTTTCTCCCATGTGAATTGTCAGGAATGTGAACCGAGAACTGACTCATTGCTGAGTAACTTTCCAATGGCGAAGCCAGGGTGAGGAAAACCTGAGACTGCCCAGTTACCCCAGTGGTTTGAATAAATCATGCTATGTTGTTAGGATGCTGTGTATAACAATTGTGAGTCATGGTTTAGATGGTTATTTACCAATACTGGGAAATATCCAATGTATTTTCCATGGGGAAGTTTAGTCTACTTCTGGCTCCTACCGAGGTATGGATGTCACTGTGGCATTTCCGTATGTCAGTATGCTCTGCTCTAAGTCTTTCCTTCCACAAAGCCTTCCCCACCCACCCGTGCCCCCTGCCAGCTCTGCTGGTTCTCTTCCTCCCCAAACTCCCTTTCGTGTTTTCAGGTCACGTGTGTCCTATTACTCCATTTTACCTGCCCTCCCTAACCGTTTCCCCCTCTTATGACCCCCTTTCTAGTGTCATGACCCATCAGTACACCTATACAAAAATAAAATTTTAAATCTAGGTTCCACATATAAGAGAAAACATGGACTTTGTCTTTCTGAGTTTGGAATGCACCTCCCGCCCCAGCCCTTAAGTTGAAAGAGCTGCCTACGTCCCTGCCCCACAGACAGATATTATTTAAAAAGTCTCCTTAGAGCTTGTGAGCCTCTCTTCGTGGTATCGTGTAATCCTGCTTATTCTCTGGTTTAAACGGTCCCTGGAATGAGGCCTGTGGCAGCCTGGAGTCTCGCTGGTGTCCTCGGACCCAGAGGCTTTGCTGCCTCCTCACTCACGCCTGCATGATGGATCACGGCCAGTCACCAGCCCATCACCAACTCTGAAAAGGATACTGGCTCTCCCACCTTTACCCCTGCATTCCTTAAATACATTTTTGTTTAGGAAATGCCATCACCAAATGTTGAATTCTTGTCTCTGGGTAGAGTTAGTGGATGATTCGAACTTTTCCCTTTTATATCTTATCTGTAAGTTATTCTGAGATAGCAGGTATTGCTTACTTTCCCCCCCTTTTTTGTATATGCACATGTTCTAGTGTGGGGGAGCATAATCTCCTCAAGGCTAACTTTATCCCTCTTGCCCCAAAACTATATACTTCCAGAATTCTTCAAGAGTTACATTGAATGCTGTATGGAACCAGTAAGGCCACAATAACGTTCCCTTCCTTCTCCATTTTCTAAAATGGCCAAAATGCTGGTGGATGTAAGATTCAAACACAGATCCCTATTGAAAGTTGCCTCTTCCATGGTCGATCTTACAGCTTAACTTTTCTCCCAAACCTACGTTTACTGGATTCTAACTAGATGAGCTGCCTAATGGGAGTGTTCCCCAGAATCCTCTGTTTCCTTTCATGCTGGTTTAACTTTTAATCAGCTCCTCGAACAGACAGATGAAGTCCTAGCACTGTGTTGGAAACACTAAGGGCTCCTTACCCTGCACACTAGTCCAGTGGGCGTAGCTGCTTTCTCTTAAGACAAACGCACACCTGTACGGAAGCGGAAGAAGCTGCGCGTGTCTCCAACCATCCCTTATTAGTTCTGCTTAGACAAAACTCTACAACAAATCAAATCAGTTTTTTAAAAAATATTTTATTTGTTTTAACTATGTGTATTTGTGTGTCTTTGGATGTCAGTTCAGGTGCCTACAGAGGCACTGGATCCCTGGGACTGGAGTTTCAGGTGATTGTGACCCGCTGGTGTGTATAGATGCTAGGAATCAAACTCATGTCTTTGCCGAGAGCAACATGCTCTTGCCTTCTGAGTCATCTCTTCTGCCTAAACCCTGAGTTAATGGAGAATGGTTCCAGTTGGAAGAGCAGGCAACAATCTATGAGTTTAACAAGATATCATCAGGAATAATTTCATTGACTTTTTTTTTTTTTTGCCAGTCATGTTTGGTTCTATCCTAGGTCTCTGGGCTATCCAGCCTCTGGGTCCTGGCCCTCCAGACAGTGTCAGGGTTGGGATCCCTCTCATGGTGTGAGTTTCAAGCTACACCAGTCATTGGTTGGCCACTCCCATAATTTCTGCACTACCTTTAACCCAGCACACCTTGTAGGCAAGGCAAATTGTAGGTCAAGGTTATGTGGGTTAATGTCCTCCCAGTCCCACCACTGGAAGTCTTGCCTGGGTTCAGGACATGGTCGGTTCAGGCTCTGTATTCCTCATTGCCAGAAGTCTTAGAACTCATAGACTCCTGGGAGTCTCCATTGCACTAGGTTTTTAGCTCATCACAGAGATGCCCCTGATTCCAGTTGTCTCTCCCAGTACTCCCTCCCTCCGTCCTCCCCCTACCTGACCCTTCCTGTTCCCATGTCCCCCATCCAGAACCCACCCCCATCCCTCTGTGATGCCTATTCTATTTCCCCTTCACAGTGAGATTCATGTGTCCGCCTCCCCCACCTTGAGCCCTCCCGGTTGCTTAGTTTCTTTGGGTCTCTTGGATTGTAGCATGGTTATCCTTTACTTTATGCCTAAAAGACACTTATAAGAGAGTACATCCCATATTTGTCTTTCTGGGTCTGCGTCACCCCACTCAGGATGATATTTCCTAGTTCCATCCATTTGCCAGCAAATTTCATGATGTGATTTTTAAATATGCGAGTGATACTTCATTGTATAAATGTACCACATTTTCTTTATCCATTCTTCACTTGAGGGACACCTGGGCTGTTTCCAGTTTCTGGCTATTACTCATAAAACTGTTGTGAATGCAGCTGAGCAAGTGTCCTTATGGTATGGTAGAGCATCCTTTGGGTATATACCCAGGAGTGGTATACATGGATCTTGAGGTAGGTTGATTCCCAGTTTCCTGAGGAACCACCTTATTGATTTCCAAAGTGGCTGTACAAGTTTGCCCTCCCACCAGCAATAGAGGAGTGTTTCCCTTGCTCCACAACCTCTCCAGCATGAGCTATCACTTATGTTTTTGATCTTAGCCATTCTGACAAGTGTAAGATGGAATCTCACGGTCATTTCAATTTGCATTTCCCTGATGGATAAGGATGTTGAACATTTCTTTTAAGTGTAGCTTGGCCATTTGAGATTCCTCTGTTGAGAATTCTCTGTTTAGATCTGTACCTCATTTTTTAATTGGATTATTTGTTTTTGTTTTTTAAGATGTATTTATTTATTATGCATACAGTGTTCTGTCTGCATGTATCCCTGACCACCAGAAGAGAGCACTAGATGGCTGTGAGCCACCGTGTGGTTGCAGGAAATTGAACTCAGGACCTCTGGAAGAGCAGCCAGTGCTCTTAACCACTGAGCCATCTCTCCAGCCCCAAGAATTATTTGGTTTTTGATGGTTATTTTCTTGAGTTTTTGTCCATTTGTCATCAAAGAGGCTTCACCTAGCAACCGATGGAAACAGTTGCATCAGGTGGGCCTTGTAGAATCCTGTAGAAGAGGAGGACGGGTTATGGAAGTCAGAGGGGCCAAGGACACCACAAGAAAACCCACAGAATCAACTAACCTAGTCTCATCGGGGTTCACAGAGACTGAACCGCCAACCAGAGACTTGGATGGGACTAGGCCCTCTGCTCATCTATGTTACAGTTGTGTAGCTTAGTCTTGTAGGACTCCTAACAGTGGGAGCAGGGGCTGTCTCTGACTCTGTTAAATGCTTTTGGGACCCTTTCCTCCTACTAGGTTGTCCAGTTCAACCTTAGTAGGAGAGGAGGTGCCTAGTCTTACTCCAACTTGATATGCCATGGCTGGTTGACTCATATGGTGGGCTGGCCCTTTTCTGAAGAGAAAGGAAGAAGACTAGATGGGCAGGGAAGAGGGGTAGTTGGGGATAGAGAAGGGAGGGAGGGGAAACTGTGATCAGGCTGGGAAAAATTAATTAATTAATTAATTAAAATTTTTAAAAAGTTGAGAGTAAAAGGCTGCATGTCAAGAAAACCTTTGGTGCAAAATTTCTGTAGCCAGAGTAAAATCATGCCTGGTTTTGTAAGTTTCATGGTTTATCATGTTGGAAAATATGGTCATCGGAAATGAATGCTCATAAACAAAGCAGTTGGGCAGTGTCTGCTTCATTGGTTACACAGCTAATAAGCCTACAGATGGTGGGTAATGTTAAGCCTTCTGAGGTCTCTCATCATAGTATGAAAAGACCTGGGAGACTATCTAGGGCCAGATAAACTCCAGAGTACCCTCCTGTACCAACAAGGTTTGTATTACAATCTGCCAATGGAAACTGGAGAATAAATAATGTCTTGTCACTTAATGGTACATGGTTAGTCCAAAATACTGCTGTTTGCTAGATGAAATAGTTCACAAGAAAAGAAAATATATTTTTTTTCAGAAATATCTCTTACTTTTCCTGGCATTTATATATGCATTTTAAGAGAGTCATTTGATGGCTTGAAATGTTTTATGTAGGTGTTAAAACCCTCTGGTTGGGTGATTTTGTCAGAACAGCCTTTGTCCACCCAGTCTCAGGATAATGACCTATATTTTTGGTGGTTGTCGTGTAGAAATATTTAACTCACGCCAGAGATCCATGTCTCAAGTCAAGAGACAAAAGAGTTACTCTGCATTCCGTCTTCACACGCGAGAAAGCTCAATGAGAAGAGGAATGTGTGCCTGGGTGTCACCACAGATCCAAGTTCTTTGGCATGCGATGATCATCTGTGTCCAAGTACACATTTAAGATGTTAGTGTCCCCCAAATCTTGCACCTAATTAGTTTTTTTCAAATTTCTTCATTCCTTTTGTACTTTTCTCAATACCTTTTTACAAAAATACTGCCCAAAGAAATGTCGCATTTTGCTCATCTGAACATTCCAAATACTGGGTACATGCACTCATATTTGCCATGGTGTTTCTGCCCGAGTTCCTCCCTAGCACCGTCGTGCCGGTGCAGTCAGCCCAGAACTGTACCAGCCAGTCCCTAGCTGCTGCACTCTAGAGGACCACTGTCTCCTCCCCTGCAGGCACAGGCACAACATCTTAGAGCAGACACTGCTTTTTCTTTCATACGTTCCTGGCCCTTCCAGTCAGCTAATCTTGCTCTCCTGAGGGAGATGCAATTTCTCGCCCACCGTGAATCCTATTCTTGTTCATCCCATGTTTTGTAACCTGATTCCTGTAGCGTCACATTGGCCCTGCCTCCTGAGCAGAATCTGAAATCCTTGCTTGTGTTTCACTTGCCCTCAGTGTGGGGCCCTCAAAGCGGAGGCCAGCGTTTCCGCGGTTCCTCGTGTAGAAACCTTATAGGAATCCGCGTCTTCAGCAAAGTACATCGGCCTGCTTTCCCTCTCTTCCATATGGAAACAGTAACAGAATCTGTCTTAACCTATGCTCACGCGATTTGTGAGGTTAAACAACAGATGTGGAAAGCATTTGGAGACCGTGAGGGCTTGTGTAATGGCGCCAAAGTTAGGCCAGTTCATACATTAGAAACTGCGTCAAGGAAAAATACTGGGTTTCTGTTTAACCATGGGCGTGACCCTGCTGTTATTATCTACAAATCGTTCAAGCATTATGCTTGCCATCTTCCACATGATCTGTGCAAATAAAATAGAGAAGCCTGGGTGATATTTGACTTTATGAAAATACCATTTGTATTTAGAAACATTTGTGAACATTTCTACAGTAAAAAAAAAAATTGTAACACTTTGCTTAGAAAGCAATTATTTTGATTGGCACCATGCTTTAACCAAATTCACCAACCAGTCTAGAAAGCAAATTTTAAAATAGACATATACATATTAAAATGGCTAGATGAATGTTGGGCGGTGGTTATACACACCTTGAATCCCAGCTCTCATGAAGCAGAGGCAATCAGATTTCTGTGAGGTCCAAGTCAGCCTGGTCTACAGAATGAGTTCCAGGACAGCAGGGGCTACACAGAGAAACCCTGTCTCAAAACAAACAAACAAGCAAAAGACTAGATAATATATTGTTATGGTATTGTGACGTTATTCCTAATCTCAGTTTTACTTTATGTGATGTGCTAATGTGTGTGTGTGCTACATTTTTTATTTAGGCTCTTGTTATATAGCTCTGGCTAGCCTGGAAGTTGCTATGTAGCATGGGCTAGTCTCCAGTGCACAATGGTCCTCCTTCCTCTGCCTCCCAAGTGTGGGATTACAGGCATGTGCTGCCACACTTGGCTTCCTTCCTATCCTTATCTATATTTCTGAACCTTTCTACAATAAATCTATAGTCATTTGATAAAAGAGTAAACAAAGCGTGACTCCCCCAATTCCATTCTGTCAACACTGAAGTCATCATCTTTAATATCATTAAACATTAAAGTTTTGAAATTTTGGAACTTTTAAACTTTAAAAATTTTATTAATTGGTTTTTCTCATGCTTCTAGAGGTATGCAGAAATGTTTCGTGGTTGCCCACTATCGCCAAGACACAATTGATGTATGCTTAGTTCAGATAAAGTATATCTTGGAGAAAATCCTGAAAATATCAATGATGAATATTGTACTCTATTTTTGGGATGTATTTTTTATTACTTCATAGTTTTGGACACTGTGTGGAAATGCCCTGACTGCAAAAAGAGGGATATTTGGCAAAACAGGAGATCTTCAGACTATCCTTTGCCTTGCCTGTGCCAAAGACGACATCACATACTCTGGTGCTTTAAACGGGGACATCTACGTCTGGAAAGGGCTCACCCTGGTCCGAACCATTCAAGGGGCACACAGTGTGAGTATTGCCAGATGGAGCTTCGAGGTGGCGTGTTGAATACGATAGGGCCACGCTTCTCCATGTTTCTGCCCTCTGCTTTATAGGAGACGTCACCAAACAGTTGTCAGCACTCATGAAGATTTCTCAAGTTGCTTTTGCTACCTGAAAGAAAAACTTACTAAATCAGTCTTCACCTTAACTATTAATTGACTGATTAGCCCTATTCTTCAGTAGTAGTTTGACACAAGACTACAGCATGTCATCCCTTCTTAAATTACAGCCTAGGATATTGTTAACGTCACAGCCTGCTTCACTGGGTTCAGGCTGATTCTCACTCTTGCCTCCACTTTACCGTGGGTAGCTAGACAAGATGGGATGTGAATGGAGGTTGGGTTTGCGCTAGGTGGTGAGGAGAGTGTCCTCGATCTGCCAAAGTGCTGGAGCATCAACTCTGTTAGTGTTGTATTGCTCAGAAAAGCAGATGCCACTAATGACCTTTCTATCCATGCTCTGTGAAAACAAGGGCAAACTTTGCTTCTTAGCTCTTTGCTGTCATTTGACACAGAGGAAAATGATGCCTACAGATGACATGACTGAAATGGAGAACAGGGAAGTAAGAGGAAAGGGCCCATAGCAATATTTACTGTATACTCTGTGAGTGTTGCATGCAATGCCAAGTTTTGTATTTTTGTTTAAGATAATTAAGTATAAGGACTAGAGAGATGGCTCAGTGGTTATGAGCACTTTCTGCTCTCACAGAAGACCATGGTGCAGTTCCTAGCACACAAAAGGTACAATAGAAATAGGATAAAAATGCTTTATCTTAATAGCTTCAAATTTATTTCCCAGTACTTTATTTTTCAGTGCTGGGAATTGAACCCAAAGCCTTACACACGAGGCAAGTCCTCTGTCATTAATCTTCTTCCCTAGACCTCATTACTCTTAGCATAAAGAAAACTTCAGACAACTCAGTGAAATAGTTTGGATACTTTCAAGGCTTCTTTCCATTTTTTTTTCTTGGCTTTGTTGCCAAACTACTCTTAAAACAATTAGGAGGTCAGAATTTGTTATCATTCATTGAATGAGCTGCCTGTTGACACAACGCAGTAGTAACAGCTTTGAATAAATCAAGTAAAATAGTTTTCAAACTTAAAGATTCCAAGTGTTTTAGACATGGAAAGGGAGTCATCCCATAGTATACAACATGCTGAACGGTGCTATTTGCGCTTTTCGGTTTGTCAGGAGTAACCCCTTCCTGAGTGGTTGAGATGGCATCTCAGGCACCTCTACGCTTGTCAAAGGTGTAGCATTCGTGCCCTCACTCTGTGTCTCTACTGGGTTACTTTAGAACTGAAATGAGGAGCCTTTGTAATGTCTTTGTTTTAGAAGGCTCGTTTGTCATACGCGGGATTTTGATTCTGTATCCGCTTCAACCAAGGTATTCATAAGTGGCATTTTGGACATTGGGGATAACACTCTTATCAAATTAGCTGTGTTAATGGAATCACTTTGCATTCTGGTAGGGGCTATAATTTTAGTGATCTGGCTGAGATGAGGTGTGTTGATCTGCTGTCAGATGTCAACAGAAAACACAGCATCTGCTTTTGTTCTGTTTTACTCTGTTGTTCTTACTCATTGCGATTCAGCAACGGTGGCATTTATAGAGATTGCAGGATTGAATGTTACCTCTTCTAATTGACAGGCTGGAATCTTTAGCATGTATGCTTGTGAAGAAGGCTTTGCTACTGGTGGGCGAGACGGCTGTATACGATTATGGGACACTGATTTCAAACCAATAACCAAAATTGATCTCAGGGAGACAGAACAAGGATATAAAGGTAACATATGCATTAATACTTATTACGATAGACTGTGGTTTTGATCAACTTTATGCAGAAAAATCAGATATATAGAAGCAAGTTAGTTTTCCAAGAGCAAAACCCTTCAGCCAAATTGCATTAGACTGTGCCCTGGGAGCATCTGCAGAGTGTGCTGGTTTAAAGAAAATGCCCCCCAAAGGGAGTGGGACCACTAGGAAGTGTGGCTTTGTTGGAGCACATGTGTCAACTGTGGAGGCCTTGAGGTCTCATATATGCCCAAGCCATGCCCAGTGTCTTCTGTTACCTGTAAGTCAAGATGAAAGAACTCTCAGCTCCTCCTCCAGCACCACGTCTGCCTCCATGCCGCCATGATGATAATGGACTAAACCACTGAATTGTAAGCCACCACAATTAGATGTTTTCCTTTGTAAGAGTTGCCATGGTCATGGGGCCTCTTCACGGCAATAGAAACCCTAACTATGACATAGAACATGGGGCTCAGCAAGGGTGGAGTGAAGGTGGGGAAGGAACAGACAGAAGGAAACGGAGGTACAGAAGATCCTTTTTTTCCCCAAAGATTTGTATATTTATTTATTAATTATGTATACACTATTCTGCCTGCATGTATGCCTGCAGGCCAGAAGAGGGCGCCAGATCTCATTACAGATGTTTGGAGCCACCATGTGGGTGCTGGGAATTGAACTCAGGACCTCTGGAAGAGCAGCCAGTGCTCTTAGCTACTGAGCCATCCCTTGAGCCCCGTATAGCAGATCTTTGTCCTGGTCCCACCCTCAGAAAAATCTTAGCTTTCTGCTCTGCCTGGCTTCAAGAATGGGAATGAAATGCATTTGAGAGAAGCTGACTCAGGCAAAACAGCATCAGGACTTTCTTATTCTTGGTGTGGATGTAAAACTACATTGTGGATTTACCTTCACAAGGACTTTGATATGAGTGAATTTCCCCCATCTTTTTGCTATTAGTTAACAGTGACTGTTGGCTTTCTTTCTATGGAAACTATGTTTTGTGGAGATTTTTTTTTTTGGTTTTTATTCATTTTATGAAAATGACTTTCTAAACATTCAGCAAAAGCATTTTCATGGTCATGTTCCAATTCCATGATATACTTTGTTTCTTAATTTTGAAAATGTTAACTCGGGGCAGGGAGATAACTCAGACCCTGGATGCCAGCCCTGAGTTCGGTCCCCGAACCTCATGTGAGAGGATGAAAAACTGCGTCCTGTGAGCCTCTGACGCTCACATGTATGCTGTGGCACATGTCCATGTGTGCACTACACGTGTGTGTGCACACTCAAATAACTAAACAAACACATGTCACTTAAAAACTTAGTTAAAGTAAAGGGGCTGCCGCTTATCAACGTTTGTAAACCCTTATCCCAAGGTCCCACTTAGTTTGCAACCTGTGAAGATTTCTCTCGCCCCCCTGCAGACTTCTAGGCCTGTGAAACAAGTCCCGCAATTTCCAAATGTTTTAGCGCAAAATTCTCCTACACTTGCCTCCTGCGTTAACTCAGTTGTCAGACAAGAAGAAAGAGTTTTAAAATGAACTAAGTAAAGACTACAGTTAGGGAAATTATACGGCTTTGTTACAGAGACAAACTGCTGGTCAGTCCTCCTACACGCGTGTCGTCAGGCTTGAGCGCAAACCTTTGACTTCTACTTTAGATTGAGTGTGGATCAGCCTGCCAGAGGGTGACGCTCACATCAGCGAGAATCATCAAAACTCAGATTCCTAGGGTTCTGTCCTCCCCACAGTTTAGTGAAAGAAGATGTACCTCACAGCCTGAGGGACACCATCCACAGTCAAGGGGACTGTAGTCCTTTAGTTACATCAATAATTCCTGTGCTTTTTGTGATGAACAGATTTCTTTGCTGACTGGGTGCTCAATACCTTTTCTTTAGCAAGAGTGCTACATATACATATGCATGATCATATAAATCTGCAACCGAATTCAGACAAGATCTTTATTTTTTTAAATAAACCCTTGCTTATATAGCTTTTATAATTTTTTTTCAAAAACTTACACTTCCTCCCCTTCTCCCAGTCCCCTCCTGCTCCCCCACTAACCCTCCTCCCTCCCCCTGCATCCTTAAGAGAGGGCAGGGTACCCTGCCCTGTGGGAAGTCCAAGGCCCTCCCTGCCCCATCCCGGCCTGGGAAGGTGTGCATCTAAATAGACTAGGGTCCCAAAAAGCCAATACATGCAGAAGAGATAGGTCCCAGTGCCATTATCAATGGTTTCTCAGTCTGCCCCATTGGCAGCCACATTCAGAGTCTGGTTTGAGCACATGCTCGTTCGGACCCAGTCCAGCTGGAATTGGTGAGCTCCCATTAGATCAGGCACACTGTCTCAGTGGGTGGACCAGCCCCTCGCAGTCCTGACTTCCTTGTTCATCTTCTCCCACCTTCTGCTCTTCGACTGGACCTTGGGAGCTCAGTCCATTGCTCTGATATGGATGTGGCTCTCTGTCTCTATCTCCATCCATTGGACGAGATTTCTATGGTGATAATCAAGATAATCATCAATGTGACTATGGGACAAGGCTAGATCAGGCACCCTCTCCTCTGCTGCCCAAGTACCTAGCTGGGGACATCCTTGTGGACACCTGGGATCCCCTCTAGGGCCAAGTCTCTTGCCAATCCTAAAATGACTCTCTCAATGTAGATATCTCATTCCCTGCTCCAATATCCACCCTTCCTCCATCTCCACCCTCCCACTCCTCCAAGCTCTCCCCAGTCCTTCCCTTCTCCCTTCTCCTTCCCTCTCTCCCCTTCCCCCGCCCCCACCTCTATCCCCACCCCCGTGCTCCCCATTCATACTACAAAAGCATTTGTTCAACTATGTTCATAGCAGCATTATTTGTAATAGCCAGAAACTGGAAACAACCTAG
>PVIU01026292.1:0-16441 GCA_004026605.1 Ondatra zibethicus | reverse complement strand
GTCTCTTGCAAAGAAGCTAGACTGGACAAATAGGGCTTGATTTTGGCCCTCACCTCTAACCCATTTTGAATGGAGACCTAGGAGCTCAAGGGACCACACCTTGGGAGGACACACTTGAAAACAGACCCAACATCCGCAGTGCTGGTCTCTTGGCCACACTACACCTAAGAACAAGACACAGCCTACCAGGCTCCCTGTAGGACAAGCCAAATACAAAGAAGAGCTGAGGTTCTGATTTCATTTCTCTCAAGACCCACAACTCTACAACAACCTCCACCCAAGTAGCTTCCGTGTTCTGCGCAGAATTTCAGGGTTATGCGTGTCACTCTGCATACAGTGAGAGACCCAGGGAGTCTAGTTTATCTGAGGCACTAACTACATGGTGGGAAAGCTGCGAGGTCATCCTGTCTGTCTTCGAAAGCAGCTGCAGTCTTGATCATTTAATGCTTAATCCAGAAGAATATACTTGCTTTAAATAATGTTAAAGGCGTGACACCAAGTAACATGCAGTCTACCTTCTGTACTCACTGGGGATTAGTTCCTGGACCCTCAACAGATGCCAACATCTGCAGACACTCAAGTGCTTGTATAAAATGGAGAGACATTTGCATGCCACCTACCATAGTTTCCTGTGTGTTTTAAACCTTTTCTCCGTTGCCTACCACACCTACAGATGTGTAAAAAGCTCTGCAAATAAGCCTCGCACTGTGCCACTCTGGCAAAAAGAAACAGATCTGTATGTGTTCAGTTACAGAGGGATATTTTTTCCTGAATATTTTCAACCTGCCATCGTTAAATCCACAGTTGTGAAAGCACAGGCATGGAAGGCTGCTGTGCACACCCAGGACAGGAAATCGCTGCTGTTTTTTAAGCTTCTGTGTGTGCCACAGGATTTTCCTGCCAAACAGCATTCCGTGCTCCAGCTCTGTAAGGGAGCTTTGCTGCTTGTTCTACAGATGAAAAATCTCCCATCTGTGATGGGACTCAGTGGGTAAAGTACCTGTGGTACAAGCTTAAGGATCTGAGTTCAGGTCCCCAGTCTTCCATGTAAAAAGCTGGGGGTAAATGTCGGGGGGGAAGACACGAGGGTCCCTGGAGCTCACTGAGTCAGGTTAGTTGAGCTTATGCGTTCCAGCTTTACTGAGAAATTCTGTGTGAAAACCTTAGGTAGAAAACTATCTAGGATACATCCAATGTCAGCCTGAGGCCTCCATACACATGTTCTCTCTCTCTCTCTCTCTCTCTCTCTCTCTCTCTCTCTCTCTCTCTCTCTCACCCTCCTTCCTTCTCTCCCTCCCTCACTTTCTCTCTCTCTCACACACACTCTTTCACACACACATGCACACACAAACACACACAGAGACAGAGACAGAGAGAGATGATGATGATGATGATGATGATGATGATGATGATGATGATGATGATGGCCATGATTCAGTTGTGCAGAGAGATCATGAAAGGCCTCCAAAGCCAGGGGTGATGATTCCCTGCTCTCAAAGTAATGTCTGATGCTGGATCTGTTAAGAACAAAAGGCAAAACCCATAGAATTGTCTCAAAGGTTTGCCTTTCTTAATGTAAAGAGACATATATACAAGCAAAACTGGTGAGTGTTAGGGCTAAGATCAGTCACCGAAATGTTCTAGACTTTCTTCCAACCCAAGCAGGGTTGGAAACCTTGGCAGGTTTTCCCAGAAAAGTGTCCCCAGTTTCACGTCTTCAAGCTACACACTGAAGACGCACAGTGCTTGGCAGAGATAGATCAAGCTCTTAACACCATCGTCAGGGCTCATGTGGAATGAGGAACATTGCTTGCTACCCATCACCAAGGAGTCAGCACCTTCCTATTTATACACACAAATACCTTCAGTATCCAAAGGGCATATGAGGTTCCCTGCCATTCCATGTAGCATCTTGGCTCCTGACCATTGCTGTGTAGATGCCATGTGGACAGTAGGCTAGCCACTCCAACCAGCCAGCACCTGTAATTACCTAGGATCACATACACAAAAGGGTCCTGTCTCAGGCTATTTCACCCCCCAAAATAAATACTGACATTTCTCCATAGTGATGCTATCGGGGACAGTGCTAGTATATTACGGGAATAAAAACTAGGGTAGAGATTTGCATCATTTATAACCACAGCATTGCATGTGTTTGGTATTTGCATGTGTACATTCATGCAGGTGCTTGAGCGCTTGTGCACATGTGAAGAGACTGAAGAGACTATTGGGTATCCGGTTCTACCATTCTCTGCCTATTTCCTTGGGATTTTTTCACTAATCCAGAGCTTATGGCTATCTGGCTGGCTTGATGGCCAGGAAACCCCAGCAATCTCTCTGCCCCTCCTTCCAGGACTTATACATAGATACAGCAACACTGAGATTTTATGTGAACCTTGGGCACCTGAACCCTTGCCTTCATGCTTACTCAGCAAACTCTCTTACCCACTGAAACATCTCCCCTGCCCAGTCATGGCATTTTTGCATGACTGTGACAGTTTGCAGAATTCTCGCTCAAGCCTTCTACCTTATTAAATACCAGCTGTATTTAATATGTATCCTTGCACATATGTGTGTGAGGCTCAACCTCCTTTGAGAATTTTGTCACTGAAAGCACCCTTCAGTTGGGAAAGTGTGCAAATGACTGTGTGTCCCCAGTGAACCCTGTTGGAGACAGAAGTAATGTGTTGCCCAGTTCCTAGATTCCTTCTGTCTGAAGTCCTTTGTGGGCTAAAGCTCCAAGGATGGAGACCAGCTACTTCTGTAAGAATCTCCCCCAATGCATTCTTTCAAGAGGACCATCCAGAGTCTTCTCAGTCACCACAGTGCAGATACAGGATGATGGCTGATGGAGGAGCTACCTTTAATAGTAAGGCTTTTAATGTGGTCTGTGGTCTGGAAAAGACTTTCTTCTGGGGCTAAGGTCTAGGGAAGGAAGGCCAGTACCCCAGAAGTGTTCAGCATAGCTTGGCTGGACATTGCTCTCGATCATATTTAAGCACACCCCAAATCACAAAAAAAAAATTACTTTTAAATCATGTTTTTTAAGGGCGGGAGAAAAGAGAGGAGGAGGCAGGAACGGCATGTTTGCCGAAAAGGGTCTCTACCATCAGATTCCACTCTGAGCTGATCTCCTGGATGCCCCTCCTCCAGCTGCCCAGGCAGAGGCAGTTGCCAATAACCCTTTATTCCCAGAAAATAAAAACCAGTTAGCAAATGTCAAGGTGAAAAGTAAAGTCAGCTGAATAAGCAAACAGCCATCAAGGGCTGCTCAGCCTCCGAAGCCCCAGGTGGAATCCACATCTCTCTCAAACTGCACATTGCTCCTCTGCCTGGAAAGCCCAGCCATCTCAGGGAGAGTCGAATCGATTAGAGGCCACCTTTTGTGAAAGCGATGTTATCATCGAGGCTGTAATTTATGCAAAGAAATTCTGTGGCTAGAGATGATTAAATTAGAGTCTACAATGCAGGGATTTCTACAGCACGGTCCCCCCTCGGGGGTTCTCACTTTTATCTACATTAAGATCAAGTCTGTGAAAATTTGGTGCATATGGTTTGGGATCTGAAAAAAAAAATTAGAATGCTTCCACATGGCCCTGTGTATTTTTGAAGTGGAGAGAATACCACCATGGTTCAGGGAGCCAACACAGCTTTGGAGGAGGAGGAGGCGTTGCCTTTCCAAAAGCAAAAAAAAAAAATACAGTCAGAAAAGGGCTTTTCCTGAGACTTCCAGGAATGAAGCTGCACACCCCACTTCATTTCAAATGAGAGCAGTTAATGTAAAAATGCCGCACCAGATGGAGCGGCCACAGTCAGTTCTCCCTGCGCTATATGGAGCAAGGGTGACCTGGACCACATCTCTCCTGCAGCTGTGATCCCACAGGCATCCCCATCCCGGTTCCCTAAGATCCACCATCTTAGCCTGGTGTTTGGTGAGTGGTAGAGGGAGACAGAAGCGAGCCTTCGGGGTGCCCTGTTCCACAGGGGTGCACAGCTCCACAGACTCAGCACCTCTCCCTCAGTGCTGCATCAGAACTCACCAGACTCCTCCAGCGGAGTCAAGCAGAGCAGAGACAGGACAGGGCTACAGGAGGGAAGCACAGAGGATAACAAAGCCCGGTTTCCAGCAGCAGTCTTGCAACAGCCTTGCAACATTGCAGGACACTAGGGCCCTGTTTAAAGTCATGTAATGTAGGATTTTAATAGACTATTTGCTATCTAGAATTTTCTTTAATGTATATACTTTCTGTGAGGGGGTCAGTTAATTCCCAAACTGCACCCTCTTCTCTGTATATATAGCACCCACGAGGGACCAGAGGAGCCTGTTGGGGGCTGTTACTGGCAACCTGCCGCTAGGCCTTGTGAGGCCTGTACTCACTTCTTCCTCGACTCCACCATCTAACTGAGAGTCAGCAGCTGCCCTCTGGGTCCTTAACAAAGGAAGCTGTGGCTTAGGGTGGGGGAGGCTGAGTTGGAAAGGAAGGAGGAGTAGCCTGGGACTCCTGGAGGCTATGGTGAAAGAAAGGGGTCAAGATTCATCCGTTAACACAGTATGACCTTCTAGGCCCTAGGTCGAGTTTGCCATTTGTCATGTCAGGATGGAGGTGGGCATGGGGCGTTTGTGCGTGTGCGTGTGCCTGGAACACATTAATTCACGCTGAAACCCTCGGGGACACCACCAGCCATAAAGTATCCTTCCCAAAAACAGACTTGGGAATAAATAAATGCACACTACCTCCTTCCTCCTCACGCACACATCCGCATATGCCAAAAAAACTAAGTTCTGGGTCCCAGGAAAACCTGACCTTGAGCCAAGACATCCTCATGCAAATTGAAGTTTAACCTGGTAGGCTGTGTGCCCTTTAAATGGCCTCCCACTTCCCGGCAAACCTATGGGACAACAAGCATGCACACGGTCCCACTTGGCCTTGAATGAGGCTGGAAAAGCAGCAGCTTGGGAGCAGCCCCCGTGAAGCCGGTGCAGCTGGCCCGAGCTGCCAGCTGCTGGGCTTCTTAACAATGGCTACGCTGAGGTTTCCTCCATCCACGCCCACAAATGCAGAATGCCTGGCGGCTGAGATGTGCTTTTGTTACCATTTCTCCCTTAATAACTGACTGCTGAGAACTGGTGGAGCAAAGCCTGAACCATCCCGAGAGAATGGAAGCAGAGTAAGCATGCGGGGCGGGGGAGGGAGGGGGCAGTATGACTTCCTGATGGGCTCTGGAGCGTCAGGGTTGTGAGTGATCACTCAGGCCACCTCTCCAACCTTTAGAGACCATTCACCACCTCTTCCAAGTGCACTGGAGAACCAGGCAATGGCCACACTCTTTCCTCTGTCCCCTATTCAGCTCTATTTGAGAAAATAAAAATAAAAAATAAAAAAATAAAAATACAGCGAAACAACTCTTAGGATTCGGGCAAGAGCAAGGTTTGGAATGCAGCTATTAAAACACATGAAAGTAATAAAGCCTGTGATAGCATGATTGTATTACAGTAATAAACAGTGTTGTGTAAGCATTTATCTGTAGAAAACACCAGAAGTCTTCTGCAGGACCCACTCTCAGGAATCTCACAGGGGACACCCACATTTGTTTGTCTGGAAGTTTCTAGAGATCATCAATAGCATGCTGGGTCCCTCCAGGCCTTCATTCATAAACCAAGTCCACATCTGCTTTTGCTTCCTCGAGAAAGGATGGTCTCTGTCCTTCCTTTCAATACAGCATTGATTGGACATATTTTCAAAGAACACGAAATCCACTGCATTGCCTTTTCTCCAGGTGGAATAAAATATGATCCTAATTTGTCTTCAACCTGCTCAATCACAGCCACACTTTGAGCCACTCCTCCTGGACGTAAGCAGAATTCCATGTAGTTCAGAATGATCCAGACCCTGGGGAGGAGCTGTTTCCTCTTCATTTCTTCTTCATTCTTCCTCTGGGAATACACTATCCCAATGTTCCCCGGGAAATACCCTATTCCTGTAGACAGGATGCATTAGAGCCACGTCCAACACAGATATCCTTTCTGAGCCTTGATTGGTTCCAGTAGAAGCAGAGGCTCTCCTCCACACCATGTCAGCTCACTGATGCCCCTAGGACCAATGCACTCAAGATCCTTCTGCCTTCCATGACCCTGTGTATGAGCAAAGTGCTTATTTCAGAGACTTCACCAAACAACAACCTGGTGGCATCAACAAGAACCAGCCATGTTATTCCCACGGTCCAAATACACTCTTACTTTTCCATGGAAGTTTCTTCACCTCTTCTGTGTCCCCCTCAGGCAAGCCACAGCTTTCAAATGCAGCATCTTGAGTTATCTCTGAGTTGTCTGGGCACTTCTGCCTTGAGTCTCACGATGCAAAGGCCAAAAAGAACACATTCTTGGCCTCAAAAAGAGGAAACGACATCATCATGATGACTGAGAAAGCTGAGTTATGAATGGCGTTATCAACACTGTTTTCAGTTTTCGACATCGCCGTCTTGACAAATACCCAGAACCACAAAGGTAAACAGATCCAACAGCTCGGGTGCAGACATTGAAGAATGTGGCATCTATGGAGCTCTGTTGTGTCACTGGAAACTGGGCTGGTTTCTTCATATGTCACAGAGGTAGGGCGCTAGATAATGAAGAGAATATAATCCTGGAGCCTGCTGACTGCGGGTGAGCTGGGCAGCTCCGTTCACGGCAGGAAGCTGGATATCTGTTAGAGTGAGAAATCAGCCAAGTTTAAGACAGTGAGACCCAGTGATTCCTTTCCATCGTTGCCATCAAATCATGTCATATCACTTAGAAAACTCATCTCTGATGTTAAATCTACAATTTCTCTTTGTATGTGTGTACGTGTGGGGGTACAAATTTGTGAGATTGCTTGTATGTGAGGGTGAGCAGGCACATGTGTGTCTGTGTATGTGCAGGGCAGAGATCCATGTCCTCTGTCTTCAACCTCTCCAACTTATTGTTGGAAAAGTCTCTCCCTGAAAGTAGAGCTAGCTCACCAGACTGGTCAATAAATCCCGGGGATTTCCTGCCTCTGCCTCCCAAGGCCTGGGACTGTAAGTGTGTGCCACTAGTCCTGGAAACTAGACACAATCCAGAGTTTCCTGGGAACTTGAAGAGTCTTCTTCTGATTGCCCTGTGGGTGTGTCTGTTGGACATTTTCCTGGTTACTGATTGATGTCGGAGGGCCCAGACCGCTGTGGGGTGGTGCTACCCTTGGGCTGGGCCAAGCAAGCCATCAAGAGCAAACCAATGTGTGGCTTTCCCCCAGGACCTCTGCCTCATCTCCTGCCTCAAGATTCCTTCTTTGAGCTCCTGCCTTGACGTCCCTTCATGATGGACGGTCACCAGTAAGCTGAAATAAACCCTTTCCTTCCCAAGTTGCTTTTGGTCATGCGGTTCTGTCACTGCAATAGAGAAGCTAACTAAAACAGCCACCAAGCTTGGGATTTTATGTGGGGCTCGACATGAAAACACAATCTCCACGTTCAGGTGACAAGAACGTGAGTTTACTGAGTCACCTGTCTTCCCAGCCCTTCACTTCTTCTTTGATACACCTACTCCCAATTTTCTTTTCTGAAAATTGAACTGTTGATGTGGGCCTCTTGAGGGCAAAGCCTATCTCAGCACCATGAGACACGGATGTACAAGGACGGACAGCAAAGCTTGTTAATGTGCTTTTTTCTTTTTCTTTTTCTTTTTTTTTTTTTTCCTTTTTGGTGGCCTGGCAACTGGATATTCCAAAAGAAGCCTGGAAATTGTTTCAAACTGAGACCAGCCTGCCTAAGCGGAAACTAGAAAAATGCATCGGGTACCACGTAGGCAGCAGAGCTGTCTTCATAAATCGCCGTCTGCAGGCCTTTTAATGTGTCAGTGTACCCCAGCCATTAACCGTGTTTAATTGCTATCTCCGGTAAGTTCCGTAGATCATTACCATACCAGTCATTTTTCAAAGATCCTCGTTAGCACAGGACTAGGGAACACACACACACACACACACACACACACACACACGGACGTGACAGGAAATGTCTAGAGAGACACTGTAGAGAGGGGGCTGGTAGCAGTGAGCCAGCCCTCAAAGGGGACCTGTCTCTACCAGCACTATAATAAGATGCACTGCACACACTGGGCTTTTCTGCTGGGCCACATCAGGCAAGATAAACCAGATGCCTGCTCACACCAGCTGTTTTCCAGGGCATATTTATCTGGTGTCCACAGTGCCCAGTGGGGAAGAGGGAGGCCTGGCAGTAGCTGCTTTTGAACAATGTTGGGAGGATTCTGCCATCACCTCCTCGGAGTACTCCCAATAGTAGAGTATCAACAGGAAGGAATGCGAGTCTTTTGCTCCTGCCCAAGGTCATGCTGTGCTGAGTCACAGCTTGTGATTCAAGGTCATCTGGGACATAGTCCTCAAGGATGCTTTAATAGTTAACAGAGATAGATGGGAAGGGGAGTCCCGAGTGAGCTCATAGAACTTTGCTGCTATGACCATCTTTATGTTGCCATGTCTTTTGTCCGGTCACCTTGTGTCACTTGGGCTTCATCTCTTTCTTTTCTCTTTGAAACACATCTAGAATGATCAAAGGCCTGTTCTGTGTTTGGCAGTGTGTCTGGTATGCAGTCAGTCATGTTGGGTACATCTATGCCATGGTAGTAAGTCCCCACAGGTGACCCAGGATCACCTTCTGGATATGTGACTTCTCTGGAGTCAGGAAAATGCCTCCCAGAGTACAGGCATTTCACTGTGAAGGCAACTACCCTTGAGCTTGGGTTCAGGGCCTCTGAGTTCTGATGACTTTGGGACTGTAACTTGACTCCTACCTCAGATTTTGTAGACAGCATGGGTTAGTGTTTATTGAGGCCTCCATACTAGGCGTGTGGTTTCTTCCTTAGGACTCTCATCTCAACCTTGTGCCAGTGCCTGTGTGTGTTTTATTGCTACCTGCCTTGAGATGGAATATTAAACCTTGTGAGATTTTATCCTGCCCCATCCCAGTTCATGACTGCTTAGCTCTAATGCCTGTGACACACAGTACCTACAGCCTCCAAGACAGAAACCCCCAGGAGCAATGCCCAGGTTGTCTAAAAGTGAAGTTTGCCAGGCCCTGAGTACATGTCTCATCCCAATAGTTTGCAGGAGTTTAGGCTTCAATCCTCATTTGGTATTCTAAGCTTCATCTCTTCCATGTGGACTTCCATGGAGCTATGTGGCCCTATGTCAGTAAGGATGCCACGTCATTCTCTATAAAGTCTATTATCATATTATGCTATGTTGGGAGCACTCTGAGGGTGAGAGAGAATGTTGAGTTTGTGCATGATCAAGCTTGGATCAAATAAAATCATCTTCCCCACCACCATACTTAGACTGGACACCAGTAGCTTCCAAAGTAAGAGATTCAACAACGTCACCAGAGGTCTAGCCTTGGAGTTTGTGATTTTGAATCCCAATTTTGTCATTTGGGTGTTGCAGGGAAGACCGTGGGTCAGCAATTTCATCTCCTACACCATGTGAAAGGGGACAGAGAGACACTGCAACTCGGGATCACAGGTTGCATAGTTCAGTGGTGGTGCAAAAATGCTTGGCACTCAGAGTTGGGCAACATAGCATTGCGCACCTGCCTCTTCCAACTGCAAAGAGGACATAACATGGTAGACTTCTGCCCAAGAAAACAAGCAACCTCCTGGGAGCTGTGTCACTACCAATATTAAAATCACAAAAGCAGGGACAAGATAGAATCACTCCTCACGTAGGACCCCAGGGCCTGTGACCAGACCTTTGACCAGTCCTCATTGCATGGGGTAGAATCTGTCCAAGTTCCAGGGTGTGTACTTAAGGCATGAGTAAATGGCTCAGTGGACAAAAGTGCTTGTCATTCAAACACGGAAACCTAAGAACCACCCTGGAACTAAGCAAAGGAAAGAACTGACTCCACACAGGCATGCTCTGGACTAAACAGACAGACAGACAAACACACACACACACACACACACACACACTTTTTTATTTTTATCTCTGTGATTTAATGAGAAAGAAAAGTGACCTCACGGAAGCCATTGGTGAAGGGCAGATGGAGACAGTTAGAAAGAGCAGCCACCAGATTTCTCAGCCAGGAACTCACTGGGTCTAGCACAAAGGGCTGTGAGTGACCGTGTAGGGCAAAGTTCTTAGTTCAGGGGATTTTTAAATGTGAGGCCCTTATCCACAAAGACACTAAGAGGTGTAGGGGATGCTCGCAAGAAAGGTTCACAGCTCAGGTGAGTGAAGGAACCCAGATTCCTCTAATGGCTAGCTTCCTTTACTTGATCACTTCTTTATTTGAATTAGAGTGAACGGCTACATCAGCCTCCTGCATAGTTAAAATGAGACCTCCCTTTGGCGTATAGCCTCCATGATTGTGGCACAGTGTCTGCTCCTTGTTCTGGAAAAAGCAAAGCAAAATAAAACAAACAGAAACAAAACACCCCGAGGTGTGAGTCAGGCTTTGCCGTCTTCTCTTCCGAGAGGCCCTGCGTTGCTGGGTGCATGCACCCCAGCTGCTACAGCAACCCCCTTTAGCCAGCCTGGTTCAGACTCCGGTTCACAGCACCAATATCCCCATCCAAGCCAAGCTGCCTAATGGTTCCTTTTAGTTGTCAGTTTGGTGGCATTGGTTACTTTTCCATTGCTGTAATAAAACACTATGACCGAGGCAACCTATAGAAGGAAGAGTTTGGGTGCTTATGGCTCCAGAGCAATGCGAGTCCATCACCATCTGGGCAGAGAACATGGCAGCGGTCTGTAAGGCATGGTGCTGGTGGAGCAGTATCTGAGAGCTCACACCTGATCCACAGACAGGAAGGAGAGAGAGAACAAGCATAGGGATGGCCAGAGTCTTTTTTTTATCTTTTGAAGCCTTAAGCCACCCTCCCAATGACACATTTCCTCCAACAAGGCCACCAACCAGGATCAAGTATTAAAACATCTGAGCCTATGGAGCCCAGTCTCACTCAAACCATTCCATTGACACAATCTGGAATTGCTTGAGAAAGGACACTTAGTGAGTGGCTGCCTAAATCAGGCTGGCATGTAGGCATGTCTATAGGGGACTGTTGTGATTATGCTAAAGTGAGGAGACCCACACATTGGGGCTGAATACAAATAGACATTCTCTCTCGACTCCTAGCTGCGGATATGGCTAGCTGCCCCGAGTTCCTCCCTTGACTGCCCCTAGATAATAGACTGTAACCTGGAACTGTCAACCAAACCTTCTTCCCCAGCTATTTTATCACAGCAGCAGAAATGAATCCAGCACTGTGGTAATACCTAAGAAGCATTCGTGAAAACATTCTACAGTTAGCTCAACACGTATAGCTATGAATATCGGTATTGCTATAAAAACAGCATCAAAAACAAAAAACAAAAAACAAGAGCATTGTGAGAAATATCACAATAAGCTATTTATCAAGGCAGTGGTCATATTCCAATGAGGGTTATCTAAGTAGTCATCATTTCTGACTTCCAGACACAAGCTTAGGCATCTGAATACCAACGTTCGAGGAATGTCCTCAGGTGACACAGTTGGAACATCTGGTAGCTATGTTTCCCCTACTTGGGATTCCTCTCTGCTAAACCCCGAATAACTTTTTTTGTTAGTGTTTGTTTCTTGAAACAGTGTCTTATATAACTCAGGCTACCCTGGAACTCACCCTGCGGGCAAGCATGGTCTTGGATTTCCTTCTGCTGCCGCTCTTCCCTCTATCCTCTGAGTGCAGAGATTTTACAGGTGTGTGCCAACCACACCCACTGCAGTGGGAATAGCCGTCATCAAGATAGTCCTAGGAGATTCACGTCATTCTACAAGTGCGCAAACTCTAACTACTTCCTCGGCACTTCCAGCTGAAGCCTTGGCTATAATCATGGTATACTCCCAGCCTGGGTTCCTGCTTGCTGTCTCTTCAAACTAGCCCAAATGAGCCAGGCACAGAGAAACTGCTGATGACTTCTGTCCCTCACCAAACACCATAAAAGACATTTGCTTTATTTGTGATGAAAGAAGACATTCTTCTCCCTCTTCAAAAAAAAAAATCTTAGCTAGATGGAAGAAATATGTAAGTCTGAATGTTTTTCTGTTCCTCCAAGGAACTTCCTAGAACAGGTCCTGTATGATGGTCTTTTCCACCGAGGCATCACCTCTAAAAACACCGCGTTGAGTGAAAAGTGTCATTACAGGCCACAGTGACCCATCCTAACAGATGTAGACGGAAAAGAGGCAGTGGTGGTAGCAGAATTGGTTCTCTCGCATGCCAAAGAAGCAAAGAGTTATTTTCCAAGGTAGCAATGAGGGCTCTAGTGTCTTTTAAAATCTTGGTGTCCAGTGATATCACAAAACACCCCTGGGTCTCCTTAATGCCAAAGGCACTTTGGACAGGTCAGAGATGAATTCCCAGCCTCAGATTCCACACAGAACCTTTTCAGGGATTCTGGTGAGAGCCACCTCCCAGTACAGCAGCCACCACCGCAAATGACACCGCTCTGGGACCATAAGGAAAAGACAAAATGCAGAGGCCAAAGGAAGAATTGGTTAAAAATGTGTCACTCCTGGGGGCCACCGGGAGAGAACTCTACAAAAGTGGACACCATTGAGGAGTAAAACAGGAGCTATCAAATGGAAGGCCGAATGGGTGGCAGCCACCTGGTAGGGATTGCCCAACTTTAAGGAACAGGTGGCCCATCCTCCTGCAGGTCCCTGCAGCCGAACACCTAAGAAAAGGGTTTCTTCATGCTTACTCCACACTACCAGAGTTCCTTAAAAGGGAGGAAGAAGAGAGAGAAGGCGGCAGAGGAAGAGGAGGAAGGGCATGACAACTTGGCTCCATTTACAGTACCTGTAGGGACTACTCTTAGATGTGCCCACAAACACCCAGATGGTTCTAACTACTTACCAACCAATCTACAGCATCTGCTGCATACACCACATCCACCCCCAAGAACGCCAGCATCCTTCTCCTTGTCTTCCTGTCTCCCTCACTTGGAATGATGAACACAGATACTGTGGTACTGGCTAGGGTTCACAGGAACATGTCACACTGCTCAGGAATAAGGACTCAGCAGTAAGGATGCTTGGCCTATGCCTCCTAGTGCAAACTTGGACTGGATATCCCAGCTCTGTGGTGCCCTTGTGAACCCTGTGGTGATTACCCAACAGAAGCCATGTGCTGTGACTATCCACCTAACAGGATGGATCACCATCCACGAGACAAACTTCTGTGCATATTTGAGTTTCTATATTAGGTCAATTGTTGTGAGAAGACCCACCCTTATTGTGGGAGATGGTATTACTTGAGGTCTGCGCTGTCTTAGCGTTTCTACTGCTGTGATAGACCATCAGGAGCAAATGCAGCCTGGGAAGGAAAGGACTTATTTCAGCTTACAGTTCCATAGCATGGTCCTTCACTGGGTGAAGTTAGGGCAGGAACTTGGAGACAAGAGCTGACAAGGCCACCATGGAGGAACCCTGCTTATGAGCTTGCTCCTGTGGCTTGTTCAGCCTATAGTACACAGGACCATCTATCTACCTAGAGGTGACCCCATCCCCCCCCCCTCCGAAGTTGCTGTTGGCTATGATCTTTATCACAGCAACAGGGAAGAAAACTAGGATGGTGGCCATAATACACAGTAACCATGGGTAGCCGCACAAGATGGGGTCCTTCTATGCTTCATCATGGACAGAGAGTGTGCCCCAGAGACCCGGTTCCTCCCTCAGAGGAGGCAGCAACTGGCTGAGTGGGAGGAAAGGGTACTGTTTCTTCAGAGGTGTTGAAAAGGGGCCCAAAGGGAAGTGGGTGGCTAAGGGAGGTGAATATAATCGCAACACATTGTATTTGTATGAAACTGTAAACAAATATTGCCAATTAGGAAAAAAAGAAAGGAAAAAAGGCACAGACCCCAAATAATAAAACACTTTGCCTGAGAAAACAAAGCATTGGTTATCACGGCTGTTACAAGATTCCCCGGTTTTCATAATTCCTGCTGTGTGCTGCTGCAAAAATAAATAAACAAATAACATAAACATTTCTCCCAACGTTTAGTATCCCAAGAAAATATAATAAGATATAAGATAGCCTGTTTAATAAGATAGCCTGAAAACTGGCGTGTGAAAACAAATCTAACCCTCAATTTTTGGTTACCATTAATTAATGACTTCAACTCTCAATTTTTTTTTTGCTGCAATTAGTTACTTTTGTGATTATTTAATTAAGCAAACCATTCACACAAGCAAGGTGCTCTTTCAGTTCCCACCTATGACCTTTCCCAAGCTTGTTTACCTGGAAAGACACAATGTAACTAAAGCCTGTTTCCCAGCCTGGGGAGGAGACTGGGGAAGCAGCAGGCGCTTAGTGCCCTCTAAACTTTCCAGGCCACTGAGGTTTAATTACCCAGCCCAGTTTACTGTGGGGGATGGGGAGGGAGTCGGGGGTAGGGTGACCGAGGCTGCAGAACTGACAAGCCCCCTTCCTCCACCCACTCCGCCACGGGAGCCAGCTGCAAACCCAGTGTACCAGGGACAAAGAGGGGGAAAAGCTGATTGCAGGGACTTCTGCATTCAGCTGGCAACTTGAAATGCTACATTCCCCCTTTCCAGTAAATTCTGTGTTGGAAAGATTACCGTCTCTCTGCAGGGCTCTAGGCTGGCCGGGAAGGCGGAACTGTAAGGCTTAATTTCCAAAAGGGGTGTGAGCTAGAAACCCCTTCAAGACCCAAGGGCTGGGTTTTGTTTTGTGACCAGCTACTGCCACAAAAGAAGGACCCACCCCCATTCCAACTATTCAATTAACCCTGTGTGTGACGCCTAAAATGGGAGATTGGTTCAGTCCCCATTCAAGGGATTCAGAGGGGGGCTTTCTTTAAGGATTCTTTTTAACAAAGGAGGCCAACTAAGTAGCTTTTTTTGTTGTTGTTGCTGCTGGGCACTGGCCTATTGTTACCTCCAGAGGGACCTTTTCCACTTAATTGGGCTTCAGAATCCCACCACTATTGTGTTTGTATGTAGGGAATACCAGCTGAGGAAGTCTGCAGGTTTGTCTCTAAGTACTTCTGCAAGCAGCCCCAAGCCTCCTTAGCTGCCAGATGTAAGTCATACTGATAGAAAGAATTTCATAAAATTAGAACCAAGCTGCCATCCACATGTGTGTTGCTTTCCACTGGACCGCTGGATACCTTGGGTTCAGGACCGGCCTTTAGGAAGAAGGCATCTGCCATCAGCTCAGCTCACCCGAGATGTTCCACCTCTTCCCAAAGGCTTTGGGGTTCAAACAGAAAAGAAACCGAAGTGAAATGTGCATAATGTAGGACTCCGATTCCGGGGGGAAGTAGGTGGGGGTACAAATATGAATACTGACCCTGATGTTAGACAATAGGTCATGCGGAGGCCGGAGGAAAATCAGCCATGCCACCTCTCTTGGGGACTCCCTTCTGTAGGGGTTATGCTATTTTATGCCTTAGTTTTTGTTTGTTTTTTCTTCTCTGGGACAACAGTTCTCCTACCACCTGAGAAATTAGATTTCTGAGAGGCCAGTGCTTCCTGTTGGCGGAACCCAGCAGATGTCAGAAATAATGGTGGCTCTTGCACAGCATCCCTTCCACAGATAGCACTATGGAAAGCTAGAAGATTCCACGTTTAACTTAGTAACCTCTGGCCTGTCGTGGGAGTCTAGAGTAAGTATCAATCCCAGGCACAACTGTGATCCTGGCTGCTGTCAGAAGCCAATCAGGAGGCTCCCAAGGCACATCTGTGATCGTGACTATTGTCAGCAGCCAATGAGGATGTTCTACCGATTTCACAACACCTGGCCCCCCTCACCAGTGAGCATTAGCCACCTAGCCTGGGAGACTGCTTGGATATGCCACGTCTGTGCCAAGGAGACCTAGTTCTCTCTGCTGAGGTGCACGATAGAGCTTGCCATTGTGAGTCCCAACTGCACACGCACGGCACATGGAAGCTGAGGGTGGCCGCTGGCCTCTGACCCACAAATAGGGCAATGTGCCCCAAGAGTGCACAGACGAAAGGACACCCAGCTCTGGGGACAGAAAGAGCCACTCATGCTCCCCAACAGCCCTGTCGTTCGTTCTGTTAATGAAGACAGCAGAGGGGCCGGGGAGAGCTAGGTTGGTCAGTAACCCACTTGCCTTACAATCACGGAGGCCTGAATTCCATACCCACAATGTAAAAAGCAAGGCGAGGCAGCATGGGATTAGAATCCCAGCAGCGTTGGGGCTGCAGAAACAGGCAGATCTATGAGGCTCACTGCCCAGCAAGCCTAGTCTACTTTGGCTGAGCTCCTGATCAGTGAGAGACCCTGTTTTGAAAAACAAGGAGGACAACAGCAGAGAAACAGCAGCTGAAATCGTCTTCTGGTCACCACATAGATAGAAGGGTGCCTGTGTGTGTACTTGAGAACACA